>OMKN01079520.1:0-13431 GCA_900302345.1 Melanonus zugmayeri
CACTCACAGACAGTATTGACCTGGGAACCATGAGGACGGTTGGGCTGTCCCGGTGCCAGGAGGAGTTACTCTGTAACTCCCGGACCCCGTCGTCTTGGCCACCACTTACGGGAAGACCACCGCGTGATGTAATCACAGAGGAATCCGAAGCAGGGTTTCATATGAGTAACTTATTGCGTCGCTACCGTTCATCAGGGAGTTCTTATGGGAGGATGAGAGGAGGGAGGAGGCGGAGGGGCTGAGACGGCGGCATTGAAGACATTGATCATGGTCACACACACTGGATGACCTTTAGGTTAAAAGGACTAGGGTTAGCTCTGCCAGGTACTAAAACCACCATTTTGCAGCTTAATCAAATTAATCTCTGTGGTCTAAATAAAAATAGTTGGTGGATGAACTTAATGTAAAAGATGACATAAATTCAACTACACAAGAAGTTTAGGTGAATCTTGAATTGTAGCCATTGGACTTCATATTTCTTCACCCAAGCTTCCAGCACCAGAGTGTGTGTGTGTGTGCGCATCGTGTTTTACAAACACCAATGAAGGCAGAAAGAAAAAGAATGAGAGAGGGGGAGAATTAAAAGTTCCTCCTCCTTCTGGCCCTCCTCCTCCTCAACCATCAGCCCCCCCTCAGGGGCCCTGGCCTGGCTGCATCAACCCCCGCCCACAGGCCCCTAGGCCCAGCTCTCGAGATTAGTCGCAGGCCCTGCTCCAACAGGTCTGGCAACATACTGCTGTTACGACAGAAGCTCCGTCAAGCAGGTTTTTATCTTTTTTTGTGTGCAAACGCCATCACAATATCGCCGAGAAACGATCTTTCACAGACTGGATTAAAAAGAAAAAGGGGAGGAAAATCCTCCAGATGCTAGCGACGTTCGTGTTTTGTTAAAGGAGTAATACATGCTAAAACACATCATTTACAGAACGTCTAACATTGATGTACAATTACATTCCAGGTTTTATTTTCCCGACGTGTGTCATATTGTACTTTATCGCAATGTGTTACTTGTGTTTGTGTCAGGGTTACCGTGATCTGCTCCAGTGTGCTATTTTACATTAAATTACCCAGAATGACAGTGACTTTTTTTGTACAGATTTTTAAATATGTGTTATAAAATCACCACTGAATGACTGATCTCATAATAAGATATGGTTCATATACTAGGGATGTTTCATGTTGTATATACATCCGTATACTAGTGGTCGACTATGGGTTTTTCAGTGGCCAATGCCGACATTTAGAGAGCAGGGTGGCCAATGCCGATAATCAAAAGAGGACAATAATTGCCCGATTAAATCAGCCAATGATTAATCGGTCGACCCCTAGAGCTTTGTATGTGATTGTTTTGTCTGTATTAATGTTTTCTTTGTCTGTATGTGACTTATATTGTCAATAACAGATATATATATATTCTATATATAATTATTATGAGCATTTTTTTGTATTATTATTTATTTATTTATTTCATCAATAATCAATAGATATACAATAGATTGCTGCCCGACAGTCGCCGGCTAAACATGGCGATTCGTGTGGCCCCACGCTGCCGGAGCACAGCCGAGTGCCCATCTATCGGAGTTCACCGACTACTTAGTCCGTCTCCTCTTCAAACCATGAATGTATGGCTCAGCATGCTTTACCTCCATGCTGTAGCCTACAGCCATGCTAGACAGAGCCGAAGTTATGACCACATGGTTTTAACAACGTCAAAGTGTTTTAGCTTAGTACCTTTCCTTTAACGGAAAAGTGGACTGGACTGCTTGTGGGGGTGACAGGCAAGCAGGCAGGCAGGCAGGCAGACAGACAGATAGACAGATAGATGAGTGAGGTAGAGTTGGAGTAACATGGGCTGTGTTTGACCACATGTACCTCATGCTGAATCAAACGCATTGCTCAACGCTAGATCATCTTTTCATGGCGGTCCTTCTGAGAACTTGGTCCTTTTAGAGAACTGTAATTATAATGGCCTTTAACACATAGGCCACACTATACAATATAGCTTCTACTGTAACACTGTATCAGACTTAGTATCCTACAGGTCATAAACACCAATATTCTGGGGTGGTTAGAATGTATTGCAATTGTTTTCCATACGTATCCACAGTAAGTTGCAGTAAGACTATTAATAACATCACTTGTATTGTGATATGGTTTATAAGCATCAGTTGGTGTGGGAATTACCATAAGACTGGCATAGCCATAATCCCAGAGGAGGCGTCGCATCAAATGCATCAAAAACGTGTTTGTGGTGCACACAGTAACAACAATAGACTCAACTCCAGGCAGAATTGAGGAAAGGTAAACACAAGCATTTGTAGTCCACACATTTGCTAGCAGCCAAACGCGTTTCTTCTCGGTGTGTATTGGCGGCTAACAGAATCACTGTGAGACTAGTCAATCTGCAGAGCTAACATCAATATTTACATGAAGCCAGTAGACAAGTAGTTGGCAGCCACCCTGCATCAGGTCTTTAGTTCTGTGACGGTTATCTTTAGAGTGTACGTTTGGCTGGGCCTTTAACCCCATGACTCCTAAAGGTTTGGATCCAGGCTCAGGTTCTGTTTGCGTATCTTGAATGCACATCCATTCAAACGTATGTGGCTGTTTATGTCTTTCGAGTGACTCCACGTTAATTGAACCACTCGTCTCCATACTCCACTGCAGTATGGTTGTTTCAAATGTAATGTTCAAGGTTACTGCTTAAGAGTTGTAGGTTGTGTTTTTATTTGTAGGCCTATTTGTGTCATTTCCATAATGTGCAAACACAGCTGAAGATATGGGAAGTGTTTTTCTATTATAATAACTCTGGATTGCTCTTGTGATCTTAAGATAGGGAAAATCCTTATAGTGCATTGGACTGACTAAATAAATAAATAAATAAATTATATATAAGAAATTATGTAGGACTTCATGTGTTAGAACAACAAAAAGCATTGACTCAAGCCATAATGGTTATTTATAACCTTTAGGCTATAAAAAAAAATCAATATACAGCGTTGGTTTTCTCTACAATATAGTTACATGCATCCAATTCCTAAAGGCTTTCATTTTGGGAGTCGGAGTTAGGCTATTTTTTTAATAAAATCAACACAATACCTTTATAGCCTAATTTAGGCTGCCTAAATGGCAACGACACTATGGCCTACAAATATTAATAGTACTACTAGTAGTAGGTAATAATAATAATAATAATAAGTTAGTGAAAAATGGAATGTGCATCGTTTTAGAAAAGCGAGCGTTTGCGCCTCGAGTCCTGAACTCAGTCAGGTGTGTGTGTGTGTGTGTGTGTGTGTGTGTGTGTGCGCGTGTGTGCGTGTGTATAGAACTTTAACCCGCAGCGCGACAGGTAAACCATACCCAGGTAAGCCTCACCTGGCTGACAGGTAGAGCCCCGTCAATCCTTCTACAATGACAAACAAGCGCAAAACAACAACGCGACGTGCAACGGCTCGTGAATAGTTAACGAGCGGTTGGCAAATGTGTTTTTTTTTTGGTGTCCAAAGCAGAAGTAAAAGTGTGAAACGTGCGGGGGTAATAGTAGGAATGGGGTTAGGGTCCGGCGGAGCGGGTGGGATTCTCACCGCGGGCTTGACAACCTCCTCGAACACCGACGAGTCCTCGGCGCCGTGGTCTCCCGCCGTCATCCTCACGGGCTTCAGCTGCGTGAACACCGCCCGCTCCTCGGTGTGCGGCGGGTTCACGGCCAGGCAGCCTACACTCGCAGCCATGAGCAAAACGTCAAATGTAAAACCCACTAAAAAACGAGATGTAGAAGTTGTACGTGATGAATAATTGTTTTCACTGCGTTTCTCTTTTTTTTTAAACGGCACTAGGCGTGGGAAAACAGGTGCGCGGTAACTCCAAGACGTCTGTCTTCTGTCTTCTGCTTCCTAAATCGGTTTTTACCTGAGCTCAAGTACGGGACCTACCTGGAGAAATGCACCGACAAACGTGAGGGCCAATCAGAACAGAGAATGGCGCTCCTCGTCCAATCACCTGCGTGGTAGGTGGAACTCACCTGAAGAAGCGCCAGGAAAAGAGGAAATCTTTTAGGAGCAACTCTGACACAGAATTGTTCAGTGGCTTTAGGTTCTTACACGGTAACACACACACACGCACACACACACACACACACACACACACACACACACACACACACACACATACACACAGGGTAACGTTTGCCAATGAGGATGATGATGGGGATGATGAAGATGTGTGAGGGATGAACGTCTCAGGTTGTGTTTGTGTTTGGAAGCGCTTGGTTGCGCATTGCTCTTTCACTTTGTCGGCCCGACATAGAAATACATCAGAGACAAAAGATACAAAACACACACACACACACAAACTGGAAACTGGAGGCTGCAGGAGGGATGAGTGTGACATGCCTAAATGTTGTTTATTTTCCTTTCAACCTTTGATAAGACATAGCAGAGGAGACGCTGTGAGACAATGCAGAAAAAAACTGGATGCTCGACATTCCTCTCTCTCTCTTTGTCTCTCTCTCTCTCTCTCTCTCTCTCTCTCTCTCTCTCATCCTGTCAACTGTGGAACATCCAAATGGTGAAATGTGATCGGCCCAGGGGCGGAGGGAAGGCCTGACTTCGCCAGGGCAGGTGTAGAGGGCAGGTGAGGACACCTGGCAGGAGAGTGACTTCATCTCTTTCCTGGCATAATCTCAACACACACACACACACACACACACCACGTAAAGTAGGCCTATATACTGTATATGCAAAAACAAGTGCATTTGCTGCATCCCACACAGAGAAAGCTAAAGGGTTTTAGCGTAACAATGTGATGACTATAGGAGGCACGCAACGTGCAGTGACAGCGCTGCTGGGACATCTCAGCACAAATAGAATAGAATGGCGACAACAACAAGGTGGAGAATCAGGGGAGGAAGTGGTGGGAACAGAATAAATCCTCCTCAGGGGAGGTATTTGCATTAACACGTGTTAATGAAATGGATGTTTTTTTTTCTCTCCCTCAGATGTAAAGAAGGCAAGTCTTCCAGGAACTTCAGCAACCAATCACATTGAAGAAGAGGCTGTATAGGGTGTCAGCAGAGCCATGTCGCTGCAGCGACAGTGTCACAGGAGCCAGTCAGAGCTACTAATTACTAGTTTGTTAATTGGTCAATATATCAGTTTGATAGTTCCCATTGATGG
The DNA here is from genome assembly GCA_900302345.1 of Melanonus zugmayeri. Lineage (NCBI taxonomy): Eukaryota > Metazoa > Chordata > Actinopteri > Gadiformes > Melanonidae > Melanonus > Melanonus zugmayeri. Next base: position 5,175 of record OMKN01079520.1, read on the forward strand.
GAGAGAGCCCACATTTTGATCTTAACCAAAAGGCTTATTTATTAAGCAAAATAGTTTCTGTTAATCTCAATTGGTAGTGCATGGCACTTACTGTACATTGCCCACCGACACACTGACTGATATGTATGCATTTGCGATATAGGGCTTGTACATCAGAATGCATTATGGGATTTTTTGTTGGCGATACTCCGCCATATTGAGAGGACTCAAGAGAATTACTGTGACTGTAATGACAAATTAGATTAGATAAAAAAACCATTACTACCAACATAATAACTAACGTTCCAATACTCCTATGCTCCCAAAATGGCGGCGGTGGTTGCAGTGTGACGTCGCAATGTACAAGCCCTATTGTAAGTAGTTACATGTCTAAAAAAGTACTAAAAAAGTACACCAGTACACCAGCAAAAAACCCAAACTGTTTAATATCAAAATATGTTCCCTGCACCCCTTGAATGCCTGTCGCTCTAACACATTAGTGTTAGATTTAGATTAGATTAGTGATTAGTGTGTTTGGCTGCTTTGGCACGATCCAATCCGATCCTTGTATTTACCTTTTTCCTTGGGAACTTGTAATACTAGGAAAGTGAGATAAGCTCTGATTAGTGTTTAGGATGAATTAGGTTTTCCAATTCAGGACTTCTACTTTTCAAGTCCTGTAGCATTGAGTATTTTTAGGGTATTTGTTTGGAATATTAATATTGAAGCCATCCTAAAACATGTTCTATATGCAACGTGTGTTTGGTGTTGAAATCCTATATGCACTACAGTGTTTATATAGTTTAGTCACTTTTAGTAGTGTAGTAGGTTTGAATCTCCCTTTTCAATTCAACCTCAGAGAATGTAATGAAGGCAGATGAAACAGGCAATTCCTGTCTGTATGTATCTTCATGGCTGTGCTAGTTTTAGTGTCTTGTTGTATGCAGGTGTCATTGATCACATGCACACACGCACACGCAGAATCTTGTTTCAGTTATTTATCTTTTTGACATTTCGAAAAGCACGTTTCACATTTCCACCCTATCAGTTACCACTTTATAAGCGTTGCTACCTCTTCCAGTGTATGGAGGACCTAAAAGGAAGACCTCACGCACACACGGCTGACGGGTCATGTCAACCTTAGCGACAGCAGCGTTAATCAAGATTGCATAACACATTGCTAGATACGATAACGTCCACAGAATCCTATACTGTACACAACATCTCCCCATGATGATATAATATGATATGATAACCAATCACCACAATAATGCCAAGGGTTATGCTGGAGGCATAGAGGCTGCTGATTGGCTGTGGAGGCTCTCTGGGCCGGCCCTGTTGTCTTGTGGGCTGAAGGTGGGACTCCTACTATAGTGAACAGCCTGTGATTGTGCTGAGGAGAGGAGGGGTGGCTCACAGTGCAGGCATCCGTCAGAGGAGGAACAAACACAAGACCAGCGTGAGCGGTGTTACATAAGCATGTTATGTGCAGTGGTGGCAGCGGGTTAGGTTGTGAATACTGGTCAGACAGACAAACAGACAGGAGGGGACAGACAGACAGACAGACAGGAAGGAGCAGACAGACAGACAGACAGGAGGGGACGGACAGACAGGAGGGTACAGAAATCAAGTGGATCTGTGGTGGCATCATCAACACAGGTTCGATTCCCTAGTGTGTGTGTTTCTTTCATTATATCTACAGTATATGCATTTATCTCTAACAATACACTCACAAGTAGTCTCTCTCACACACACAGACACACACACAAATACACACAGGGTAATATAAGAAGTAGTCTATTGTTCCACCAATGGTCAAGATGGATAATAATCCTCTATTATGACTCAGCACATCAAGGGCAGGAAGGAAGTTCATGAAATGGTCATAGGCGTAGATAAGTGTATGTATGAGGGGAAATGTGTGGGAGAGTATGACTCAAGTCAAATTATTGACTTGAGTTCAACAGTAACATCCCACGTACAGAAGAGAAGTAATCGTCCTACCATGTACCTTTGTCTTCCTAATTTCAAAAATGCATTTTGTGAGAAATGGCGTAGATTAACATATTGTTATATTAGACAACTTACTTGTGAGGCTGAATGCCTAGATAATCACCGGCAGCCTAATAATCATTACCTCCCCGGAAGCTGCCCTGCCATGTGTTCCTACTGCCCAGCTTGGAGTTACACTGACGCCATTAAGCGCACACACACACACACACACACACACACACACACACACCGATGACAAACACACCGATGACAAACACGCACACACACCCACACATGAACACACCTCTGATGGCAGGCAGCCATGTTACTACTGTATTGCAAAGCCATTATCTATATACCTTCCTAGACATGGCAATTCACCAACCCCCCGACCCCCAGCCTACTGCCCTACCAGCAACTTAACCTACCACCAAACTTAAAAAGCCAATAAAACATGTTTAATCATAAACTAGGAAATATAAAATATTTAATCAGAAACGATTCATGTCAATGGGTCATTATTATTATTATTTTTTTTAATGTATTATGATGTCATGCATTTAGTAGAATGTAGTTTATAACCTACCAAGAATACTGTCAACAAAAGTCATTTCTAAATTACCAAATGACGACAAACGTAATGCATTACTATAAGAACACTTTTTGTAATATTGTCTTTTTTTCCATTCTAAGAAACACAAACTTTGCAGGAAATGTCCACCTTGTGAGAAGGTGGAGCCTCCATGGGGGACCGGGCATTTTGCAATGCTGCCTGCCCCTGTCTTTGGAATGCCCTCCCTGACCATCTGAGGGCACCACAGACCCTGGACAATTTTAAGACGGGCCTAAAGACCTTTTTATATAGGAATGCCTTTAGTTAGTTTTAGTGAGTTTTAAGTTGTTTTATTGTGTTAGCTCTACTTGTACAGTATATTCAGTTTTAGCCCTGTACAGCACTTTTGAGATTTCTTAAATGAAAAGCGCTTTATAAATACAATAAATACAAGTATTATTATTAATATTATTATTATTATTGGACACCAAAAACAAACGATACACATCCTAAATATGTCCGTCTCTTGGGAAACAGTTTGAACAGGAAGTGTGAAGAACGTAGCAGGATTCCACTGGCCCGGGAGTTTCGCAAGCTGACCTGACTACAGATATTCGGCAGGATGCGTGACCATATTTGGTTTTAGAGTGAGTGCCGGAATCCCTCCAGGTGGCATGTTTGAGGAAGTGAATGATGTCACAAGGTGAGTGCCTTAATGTAGTGCCTGATTGGCCTAGACTTCTCAACCTATTCCACAGAACTGAAAGATAAGAGAACCTGATAAGATAAACCACCAACAATTGTGTCACACTAGCGAAGCATAAGAAATGATTATACAAGGAAAATGTCCGAAACCTTCCGTCCCCCTGACTTTGATATTATTATTTTTTTCTAGTTGACATTCATGTGTTCTCTGGAGATCTCTAATCATGTGAAGATGGCCGGAGAACGGAGAAGTATATTCAAATATTCAAAATATGACCTTTGACATTCCAGGGTCTAATATTGAAAGGTTTTAAGTTGAATATATAAAATATGTTGTCAGGGAAATTATAGTGTTATGCTGTTGTGGTTTTGCCTAGAGGTAGAAATAGAGCTCTTCGATGTCAATAAATACCCCTTTGTAATGAAGACATTGTTGAGGAAATAACACAGTGGTTATCAAGAATGTGTGTGAGGAATGTGGTCCTAAGCACGTATCATGGATTAAACTTAGTTTAGGGCTTGTTTTATCATTGGTCTGGTAGGCTCAGTTAAGTGGGACAACATGTTGGGAAATATCATAATGGCACCTACCAGTAATACTTAACACTATCTATCTCAGATAACAGGGCTTTCCCTTTGTGTGTGTGTGTGTGTGTGTCTGTGTGTGTGTGTGTGTGTGTGCGCGTGTGTATTTAACCTCTTGGTGTTTTAGTAGCATGACTATTTGCATACACAATTGAATCCCAGGACTGCCCAGATATATTTTCATTAGGCAGTCCTCTAGTAGAGTATAATGAAGCGGTCAACACATGATGAGTGTACAGCAAAGCCCTGGACACTAGGAATATAGCTCGCCAACAGACAGGAGTTCAGCGCTTTTAACTCATGAAACGTGTATTTAGGTTTAGAAATTATGAAAGACTTGAAAACTGTAATCTGATTGGATGTGCTTCGAGAGGTCAAAGTTGAAATTGTTTGAACTTTGAACGTAGCATCAAGGTGACGAGTCCCAGCTGTCGGCTATGCCCAGGGTAGCATCAACGCTAGGTTGGGCTCAATTCCATATACATTGGCAATGCTGGCAGCGTCAACGTTGAAAGCTCATTTAACAATTTAGCTTGTATTCTTAGCTTCTCAGTGACTAATCTAAGATCTGGTTAAAGTTCAACTCTGTATTTTCTCTTGCTTGGTGTGTTGTTGCCAGGGGGGTCTATACAGAGGGGCCTAGAGTGCCACCCCTATTAAATCTGGTAGCTAGTTTATCCAATAATATTATCAAGCCTTTTTCAAAAGCTTGTTACAATAACATGAGTAGCCCATGAAGATTTCGTAGCATGGATGGTTCAAGTAGGAATCAAACCAATAACCTTGGCAGTAAGAAAGCCAATTGAGCTAGAGAGAACAACCCATAGTTAGGTTGAGATTGATATGTCATGTTTTAATGCCATTACAAGCGGCTTTAGTTTGATTGTTGATGATGCAAATGATGATTGAACATTTGTAGGCAGAAAATGACTTTAAGCTACTTATAAATAAAGAATATTTCCATAAAGGGTTTAGAATTTGTCTCTAAAAGCCTCCAGTTATTGAAATAAGACTTTCTATCAAGCTGATTCCAATCAGCTTAATTATAGAGATGCTTCTGATTGGACTATTCTAGTTGCTAGTCACACTTTAAGTAAACTCCAAGTTGGAAAATGGCTTCAAGGCTTCAAGTTTGGGGGCAGTTACTTTTAACTGTTGTTAGGCTAAGATGGAGGTAGTTGGAAGGTAAGTAAAAATATTTCTTGGCTATGGAGTTCTCATTAAAGAATAATTATTAAACCAATGTTACTTTTTTTTAGGTTTCTTTTTCTCTTGCTGTTAGCCTTTGGACAACATGTTAAAGGTAAGATGCAGTCCATGAGAACTATCCTGTTAAACATGTTTAGTGCACCATATGGATGTCTTTGTTTTTGTTTCCACAGCAATTAGTTACAGAGCTCAGGGCTCGACTGGTGTTAAACCTTACTTTGGTTCATCTAGCTTCTTTAATCAAAGAGAAGACATACCTGCTCCGCTTGAAAGTGGTAGTCCTGCTAGGATGGGTTCCTTGGGTTCTCCCGCTAGTCATGGAAGTGGTTACAACCAAGCGCCTGCCAAGCAGCTGATCTTCCAGGTGCCAGAACAGCCGCTAAATAATGGTGCTCTGCTTCAGACCCAAGTTGAAATGAGCATGTCTTTACTGAGCCACACATTACCAGCCAAGCCGCTGGTCTACCGGACGCTCCCCAAGCAAGTGAGCTACCCGTCTGTACAGCGTCCACGTTACAACCTGACCCCTAATAGTGGTGCTGTTCTCCAACGACCCAGCCAAGCCCCACTGCATCCACATTCCATGCAGGTCACCTTCCAGGCACCGAAACAGTCATTAAATAATGATGCTGTCCTTCAGACTAAAGTTGGACTGTGGGAGGGTTTAGCTATGGATGATGGTGGATTCAGGCCCCCCAAGCAGACACGCTACCAGGCGCCCCCCAAGCAGACACGCTACCAGGCGCCCCCCAAGCAGACACGCTACCAGGCGCCCCCCAAGCAGACACGCTACCAGGCGCCCCCCAAGCAGACACGCTACCAGGTGCCCCCCAAGCAGACGGTCTACCAGGCGCCCCCCAAGCAGACTAGCTACCAGTCATTATTATTTGGACATAACTGGGATTGAAGATTGACCATCATGGGTAAAGTGACTCTTAAATTGCTTTACATGGTGGACCTTTTTCGCTATAATGCAGCAGAATTGTGTTAACCAGGTAGAAAGTTAATATTTCTTCTCTCCCCAGATTCCATCCCGTTTCTTCATGAATGGCTTCTGCATTCTTCAGCTTCCTATCTGAAAATAAACTGGTTATGAATAACTGTTCTGTAGTTGTCTTTTGATTCTGTAAATATGAAGTGTCCTAAAATAGGTTTTGATAATGAGATCGCAGGACAATTACTGATTTGGCACTGGTTTTGAGGCTGGATGCATCACTGACTGTTGCCTGATGGGTAGCCTACATGATCTAACAATTACAATTAAATTGTTATGTATTTATATAACATTCTTTCTAGACTTAAAATAAAAAGCCAGCTGCTGTAAAACTTTGCACAGGCTGTTGCAGTACAAACACGGCATCGATATAAGCTGGCAAACTAAACTAGGAGATGGTAACATAACTCTTTGAGACAAAGTCGCCCAGTTTGTCTCAAAGCTCAACTTTTCCATAGTCAACTGGATCCCATAATGAACACTGAATTGACTTGACGATGTTCACTACAGTCAGGATATATTTAATCCTAGCTCCTTGACATGTCCTACTCTTGAGATGAAATGTGTACTATATTGAGGTAGGCCCAAGTAATTTTATAGCAACAAGGCAAAACACCCACACCCTGCCTGCAGAGTACTGACAAGTCCATCTTTCAACAGGATGTTGAGAATGTACTGTTGTAGCAGTAGGCCTACTTGCATTGGGAAAATGTTTCACATTCAATCCATCTATTTAATGTTGATAATGTCATGCTCTGTAATCAATGCTACCCAAGTCCATGCAACCCTTTTGACAACTTTTGGTTTGTGTGGGTTCTCCTGCATTGCCACCCTCCCTCCAGAGCACTGAGGGCGACAAACTGGATGCTCCTGGATGTCCCGAGAGAAAAAAGCAGAGGCGATTGAGCATTTGCGGTGGCTGACCCTAGTCTCTGGAACAGCCTACCTATTCATATCTTATAAGGGTCTGCACAGACCCTTATAACTTTTAAGTCACTCCTGAAGACTCATCTCTTCGCATTGCCGTTCAATTTGAGTTGAGCTTGGCACCGAAGGTGCAAGGCACCCTATTGTAATTGGTGTTTTTTTTTAGTCTGCGATGGAAGTCTATGGCAGCACCTATAACCGACTGGTCGGTTTTTACAAAACTTTGCGCCATTTTGAATTTTTGGAAAAACACTTAAAATCGCTCTCCTCCTAGGAATTTTCACCAATCGATAGACACAATCTAGGGACCAATGTCTAAAGTTCCATCTCGGCAAAAAGTTTGAAGAGTAAAAAACCAGAGCCACTATGAGCCAATGAAGATTGCGGAGGGCATGACCTTTCACATAAAGGTGTATAACTTCTGAATGGTTGGACCGAACACCATGAAACTTTGTACTCATATCACCACACATAACTGGAGGCTAAACCTCCATTATTTGCCCGATCAAACAAAATGGCGGCGCTAGAGAGCTAATTTTTGGTTTAGGCCCAACCGCCATGTCGATTTTTCATAAACTTTGTAACGTGGTAGAAGGGCCTAGTGGCCACTGGAGAAAGATGAAGCTGATTGGCCACAGGGTGGCACTATAACAAGGTAAAAGGCTTGAAAGTGGCTAAATTTCAAACAGGCATATCTCCTGCCACATTTGAACTACAGTCATGAAATTTTGTACTTAAATATATGGCGTGTTGCGCACACTGCGCTCGTTGCTTGGCCCCCGGTATTGCTGCTTGCAGCTATATTGTTTATTCTTATTGTTTCATTGCTATTTAATGATTGTGTTTTATTATGTAACCTGTTCAGCACATGATGGTTGTTTAAATGTGCTATATAAATACAATTGTCATTGACATTGTGTGTAAAAAGTATGAATCAACTATAGGAAAACTGCCAAATATTTCTGAGAAAAAACCCCCACCTTAGATGCAAACATAAAATATTGGTGGAGGATACACAATATAGGGTGTGTGAATCAAGACACCCACAGCATCCCCTCACTTCCATAAGCCTGCTTCAAACAATTAAAAACCGGTCTTTGCTGGTAACTAGTTTATCCAATGATATCAATATTTAGTGGATGCCTTTTTCAAAAGCTTGTTACAATAACATAAGTAGCCTATGAAGACTTCTTAGCGTGGATGGTTCAAGTGGGAATCAAACCTCTAACCCAGGGGTGCCCACTGTTTTTCGGCTCGGGAGCTACTTTTTCAATGACCAAGTCGAAAGATCTACTTACCTTGCGATTGTTGAC
>OMKN01079525.1:7223-18953 GCA_900302345.1 Melanonus zugmayeri
TGTAAAATAATATATTTTTTAAAGCATTTTATTGTCTTCAAAAGCTCCATTGTGGTCTGAATACTTGTGTTTAAATGGTAGGCCTATACATCATTTTGCAAATAAAATAAAATAAAACATTCGCTATATCAGCCTGCAGCTGCCTTCATGCAAGGTGCGTGGTAAAAAAAGGGTATCAGCTAATCAAAGAGACAACTGGACATAACGTGTGAAGAAAGGTCAGGAAAGAAGGTCTAAAAAGAGATGGTCACATGAAAATATGTCGGAGTCGGAGACCGCGGCCGAGGGTCTCTATTTGATAAGGATACATGCCCTGTACTTATTATATTATCAAAATATACAATTTGTATTTACATAAAGGGACAGGACAGGCTACTCCCAAAACGTGACAACACCATGATATTAATTGTAGGTCATGCTGCCCACCCCTATGTGAAAGGAAATGCACTTCACATTCATTACTTTACTTAATCGTTCCAGTCAGATTCTGTATGTTAGACAGCGGCATTTTGGGCAGTAATCATTCCCAGTGACAGTTAAATGAATTCATCCACCATCAAGTCATGCATTCATTGCGTTGATCAATGTTTCAGTGACAGTCAGAACTTCTGACTGAAACATAGCCCTACACTTCTGACTCAGAAGTGTAGGGCCAGTGTAGCAACCATTACCAGTGAGAAATTAAATCACATCCATCGCACAGCCATACACAGACAGACCACCGCTTTACCTTGTCTCCCTTGCGGACGTCCCAGATGAAGACGTGCTCGCAGGCGGCCACGGCCACGTGCCGTCCCTTCTCCCCCCCGCGGAGCGTCACGTAAGCGATGTTGGCCTTCTGGCTGCCGATGACCCCGAACACAGCGCTGGACACATAGCGCAGGTACTGCTTGGTCAACCCCATGGCTCCGCAAGCCTCGACTATGAGTTCTCCTGGGTTAAAGCAAGCACATATAAGCACATATATAAAGATAAGACACTTTATGATAAGACACATGCACCAGGGAAATGCATGTGTTACTCTAGCAGCAACTTAAAGAACTCGAAACAGACAGCGCCAAGTCAAGGCAGAACGACAACAATACAATAAGATATATAATGCAAAAACAATGCGTTTATTGTTCGTAAGTGAACGAGATATAAAGCAGTGCTGCACGCTGTGATGTTGACAGTAGACTTTCAAGATTGTAGATGTGTGTTTGATTTGAGCACTGGGGGTTTAGGGCGATCGGGGTTTTCCACTTTCAGCTACAACATGCGCGTAAGCGGCTCACAGCTCCGTGCGCGCCGCGGTACTCAGACAGCAAACCGAGCACACCGGCATCGCCGCGTTGAACAAACCCACGTGGGAAAGTCCCGACGTTTAACGGTTCTGTTCATTCTCGTACGGCGTACACACAAGTCTACGTGTGTTTAAACTGATTTCATACACCTATATTGTAGTCGTGGGAAGTTTTGTATTTTGTGTTTATTTTGTAATCCTTACCTCTAAATGCGGTTGGGAGCTCACTTCTCCGCCCGTGCGTCCGGTGTGTGACGTCCTCGCCAGACTGTACCAATCGATTCCAAATATATTATTGTAATGCTAAATAAATGCTTCGTTTCCTCTGTAACAATTCTACATATATTGGTAGGTATTTATTTCACAACATTTAATGTTTTGTTATTCAAATGTTTGGGTTGGTGGATGGTGAATTCTACTCTAGTTTTGTCCCACGGTGTCGTTTAGATAATCTATTGCTTTCGCCTGTGAACATTGGGACACGTCTGGAAACTGTCAAAACATCACCATTCATCTATACAGTCTATGGAATTAATATCCCAAATGTACCAATTTTGCTTGTAAATAATTACGTTTCCCCATCTAAATACGTTTACTTTTGCGGTTGTGAGTGACAATGTTGGTGTTGTGATTTTTCATATTTATTTAATTATTTAGCGTTTTTCGCCGAGCGCAATGAGTTGTACGCAGGTCCCTTAGCGCACCTAGTGTCAGCTGATCAGGAACACAGATCTAAACAATCCACCAGCATGCTGGATAAATGGCTGTTAAACCACACAATTAGACGATTTAACGGATCGATCGTTGCGTTTTGTGACGGCTATTGCGGCATTCGATAGAGAAGAGAAGGACAATATATCATCATAATTACAGTCATCGCTATCCATCGTTTATTTGCGTGCATATCGTCAAGGCGAGTTTCCCTTTGGTGACAATGCTGATTTAACATTAATAGGTGAGATGTTCTACATATTGAGTATTTTCACCAAGAAGGTAAATATTTTTATTTTCCAGTCATTCAGCTATATAAAGTAAAGGGAGTTAACATCAGACGTTGTATAGCCTCTGTATGTAGGCTATAATAGAGGTATAATATATGTTGTGTGGTATGTGTTCCAAGAAAAGCTGATGATACAATTACAGGAATAGAGTGTCCCCATAACTATTGTAACCAGTACCCAAACAGCATTCAATCAACTGACATAAGGAGAAGTGACAGGCCAATAATACTAGTAGTAATTTCCTGTATGTGATGGACTTTGATCTTGAACAATAACTAAAGTTTCAGGGTACAATCATATAGATTTAGGTTAGATGCATAACACATCTGTTTTATACGTTAAGTCTACCTATTAAAATACCCCAGTTCGTCTCTTGTCTCTCTTACATTGACTCTTGTTTTGCATATTTTACACCACAAAAATGTGCAATTTTTGTTTCATTTGTTTAATTCAGAAGGTGAATTTTAATGTTTAATTCAGAAGGTGGTGGTGTGTGTGTATGTAGGAGTCAACCCCTCTCTGTGATCATGGACCCCTTGGGAGCCCGCTCCCGGTTCGTGGACATCCAGACGCTTCCAACCTGGGAGCAGCAGCAGCCAGAGCCAGGCCCCCAGGAGCAAGAGGAGTACGACAGTCTGGTCAGCCAGCAATCCTTCCCCTCTCCCTTCCCCTTCAGGCCTGACATCAACAGGAAGATCATCCTCTTGTGAGTGGAGCTTCAACCTTCATGGCTATATCAAATATAAAGGTCTTTTTGAGATACATTCTGTTTATGTGGCCAAACGTGGAAGTTGGGGAGTCTGGGTGGGACTTCTGTGACTTTATAGGCTCTGCTGCCAAACATTGACAGTCTCAACGGGTTTCACGTGCCCCGATTAGACGACAATCGTCTGTCCTTTTGATGCTCCACTCACATTTAATCACAACTTATTTTATTTTCCTGAAGTGATAACCTGTTATCTGCTAGTTGATCACATCTTACTACCATTCTATGTCCTATTATTATTATTATTATTATTTACATTGGTATTTAGTCTTTAATGATTTCTGCCTCTTTCTCAAACACACACATTTTCCCCAGAGCTATATATGATGTTCTGTTATATATATATATACTATAGCATTTCCTCCCTCCATACGTTTCTAGGTAGCCGATACAAAGTCCTTTCTGGCAACAAATTTTTTTTTAAAGTGACACTACTACATATTTCTAGTTCCTCATATATTTCAACCAGCTGCTATGAAAAAGGAGGTACTAATTAATGCGTTTAGCCACAACTGTTCTCAGCTCCACCTCTCAGGAGTGTGTTGATGGTCTTACAAGTGCACCTTGCTGTTGTTTTTGTTTTTAATTCCAGTGCTTTGCCTTAGTCCTACCCCCTTTTTTGATTGACACGCTCAGAGTGAATAAACAGCAGTAGGAGAGGAATACAACACCCAGACATGCAATATACTGCAGATCCCAAATCTCTAGTAGATAGGTGCAGCCCAAGATGTACAATCCTCATGTAGACTAAAAATACCACCCACAAATGTCCAGTTCCCAAATCTGAAAGATTTAGTTGTCATTTATGTCTTCTGACCTGAACATTTTTCTGGGAACAGAATATTTGTGTTGCAACAGAACACTAGCCTCGTGAGACCATCCAGATATTCACATTTGCATTTCGCAATGAATATCAGTCTGACCTTGGGCAGCAATTGATTTCCAAATATGGGCGTGGCCTTACATTGTTCAAAAAACTCCGGCCAATCAGTGACGTTCGTCTCTTCGCTCCTGATCTGGTTGGAAGTAAAGCAAAAACATATTTCATATTTCTGTTAATCGTTTAACATCGTTATTCAGTCAGTTTTGATTGCTCCATTGTTTGTTTTATTTGGCAGACTGCGGGCTCCTTGTTCATCATGAACTAAAACTCCCTCCCCCGAGCCCTGATTGGTCCTATAATTTTACAATTTTTGGAAAAGGCTTTCAATGGGATCGAGGCCAGACTGATCTGCAGAGAGAAACAACGTGAACTTGTGAGGTCGTGATGGTCTCACGAGGCTAACTGAAAGTAGAAACGAAACATGTATTAATTTCAGAACCCTTAGGAAACAAGATATGGAAATTATGTTGTTATTTATGGCTTGTTGGAAAATATTTTTTCAAGATAATGTTAAAGCAACTTCAATTGTCCCTTAGAAAAATGAGGGTGGATTCAAGTTAATGAGGACACTTATCAAATTAGAAAGGAATGAAATGATCTTGTTAGGGCATAAATACATTAAGAGTGGTCTGTTTGGGCTGCACTTTTGTCACACTGTCTCCTCTCTCTGACACACACACACACACACACACACAGTAAATTACCTTTATTGTGTGACATGACTGCATCAGGAATATCTACACTGTATATCAGTGGCTCCCTATCTTTTTTGGCCATGACCCCATTTTTAAGACAAAAAATGTTTGCGACCCCAACTTCTTACATTGTTGTGTATCTGCTTCCCCACACATCGTTTTAAACCAATCACCATCTGCCCATAATATCAATGGCCCAGTGAATGTATATGCATCACACCAGTGTGTGCATGACCTTTTTTTAATTATAAAAACTGTATCATCAAATATCCATAGCTTATAAATCAGCAATCTCCCGTGACCTATATGCATATCTGGTGACCCCGAGTAGGGTCACCATATAAAAGGACAATGTATTCTCCTGTTCTGGGTGTGATGTCTTCGTTTCTCATATTTATAACATTCCTCTGGGGAAGTGGAAGGAGTTTTATGGCTGTTTCAGAAGCGCTGCTCGTCATGTGACTGCATTATGGGCCCCCTCGGTTCAGGGCTTTATAAAAATGTCTTGCTTAAGGCCGAGTCTCGTGCGTTGTGTTTCAGACACATGGTGGACTCCTTCCTCTTTTAGACCAACCTCAGGCCCTCACAGGGTGCAAGAATGCACACATTTCTAATCTCAAAGGAGATCAGCTTCTGGATCACTAGGATGTTAAGGCGTTTTAAAGAACAGCGATTTCAAAGTAGAAGGCTATTAAGTCATTTTTGTGTATTAAAAAAAATGTTGTGTATGTATACAAGCTGCTGCAAGATATGAAAATGTTAGCATATTTATCTGTCTGTTGATTTTACTAGAATCACAAATCAGACTTTAGATTCATGTCTAAAGTCTGATGACAGGCGAGCTCAGGTGGAATGTCTCCGTAACAAAACAGGAAACAATGTGTAACTCCGCCACTTCAATTTTTGGTTTCCGGCCCAGGCTCTGTGCCATCTCCCCCCAGAAGTTCTGCTATAATATAGTAGGACTGCTGGATCCGAGATTACTATTTTACTAGCAGATGCTTTAATCCAAAGCAACAGTGAACTGAGATACAGTACCAGTACTCAGCTAGGAGTTGCCCTAGCCACTACACTTCTTCTTCTGTCGTATGTCCTTAGACCTTCAGCTCCGTTGCAGCGAGCCAGTCCAGTGTATCATTGTCTAGGTCTATCAACCCACGATCACCATGTGGTGGCCGGTATAATGGGCAGCTGGTCAGCATGTGTTCCACAGTCTGTGATGGGTCCCCACATTCGCAGTGGGCACTGTCTGCAAGACCCCACCTCTGCATTGCTGCACCAAAGTCCAACTCCTGTCCTCAGGCGATTGAGGGTTGTTCACTCCTTGCGCGGCAGGTCCTGGCCAGGAACAACTGTGGGATCCTCGAACCATCCAGGCAGAACCATCCAGGTGGAGCCTGGATGGTTCTGCTGCCTTCCACTGGTCGATCCATCTCGCCTTCACCCAGGATGCCTCGGATGTGTCGGCCGGTGTTGTGCGGAGCGGTTCCTGGGCCTGTGTGGCAAAGGGGCGACGGGATTTGAGGCGCGAACGATGTGGCGTCTCCGTAACGACCCTATGGAGGAGGTGGGACCCGCTCAGCTGTGCCTTCCGAGCGAGGGCCAGTGTGGCTGCGTCCCGCCTGATCCCTGCGGGGGCGATTCCAGCTAGGACCGGTAGTTGGTTTGTTGGGGTGGCTCGTAGGCATCCGGAGACAGTCCGTAGAGCGCTGTTGAGGGCAGCGTCCAGCTTTTGGACGTGGGGGCTGCGGCTCCAGACTGGGGCGCAGTACTCCGCAGTGGGGAACACCAGGGCCTCGGTGGAGATCCGCAACGTCTTACCACTACACTATTCCCCCCCATACATGTTATACATGTTATAAGTACATAATAAGACGGCATAGGGTCGTGGCGATGGTGTGCAAATCCCAGCCGAAAGGTACTGGGTTCTAACCGCAATGTCCATAGCCTGATAATACCAGATGCCTAACCCCTACCTGCTCCTTAATGTTAATGACATGTATGTGTGTGTGTGTGTGTGTGTGTGATGTTTCCTCACAGTGTGGGTGACGTAGCGCTGTTGAACTGCACAGCAGTGGTCAACACCAGCAATGAATCTCTGAGTGACAAGAACCCCGTCTCTGACCGCGTCCTCCACCACGCTGGGCCGGAGCTTCGGGACGAGCTGCTCAAACTCAAAGGTAAAAGTCTAGAATGTACCAGACCCAGTCCTGGTTCTGGATCTATTTCTAATCAGGTATATACCAGACCCAAGTCCTGGTTCTCTATCTACTGCTAGTCTAGAATGTACCAGACCCAAGTCCTGGTTCTGGATTATTTACTGTCTAACCCCTACATGCTCCTTAAGGCCTCAACTTGCTTCTGCGTGGTTTTGTCCGAATCCTACACCAAATGTGCACTAGAGGGTGAAACCAACTATACAACCCAATCTGGGGATAAAAGATCACAAAAGTCACCCCCTTTTTTCAAACAGTAACTGGTGAACACACATCCTGTATAATATTGGAGTGTGACAAACCTTTCAAAAGTCCCCACTTGCCAATTCACCAATTAGTGGTCCGCAACATCTAGGTGGAACGTTGCGTTGCTGTCGCGATTTTGATTTATTCGACATGCTTCTGCGTAGTGCAGGGTCCCAACTTGTAGGTGGGTGTAGTGGTTCAGAGTTTGTTCGGGTGCCCAACCTCCCTCCCAAGGACAGAATTGGGACGCGGCCTTAATGACCTGTCTCTGTATTCACTGTAGTGATAAAAGCGTCTCCTAAATGACAGAATAGATGAATGGATATAATAGTAACCTGTCCACTGTTTTGTCCTCTACAGGCTGCCGTACAGGCGAGGCCAAGGTGACTAAGGGCTTTAACCTGGCGGCCTGGTTTATCATTCACACCGTGGGACCAAAATACAAGACCAAGTACCGCACCGCGGCCGAGAGCTCTCTCTACAGCTGTTACCGGAATATACTGCAGCTGGCCCTGTAAGACCTGTCTGTCTGTCTGTCTGTCTGTATGACCTGTCTGCCTGTATGACCTGTCTGCTTGTATGTCTGTAAGATCTTGTGTGTGTGTGTGTGTGTGTGAACAGAGAGCAGTCCATGACTTCCGTGGGACTGTGTGTCGTCAGCACCGTGAAGCGAGGCTATCCTCTGGAGGACGCAACACACATCGCATTCAGTAAGATACACACAAACTGTCACACACACTATACACAGTAATATTACGAGCACATTAACAAGGGTATTCAGGAAGATAACTAGTGTATAAATTAGCATGCTAATGATGTATTAACTGTGTATGTGTGTGTGTGTGTGTGTGTTAGGGACGGTACGCAGGTTCCTAGAGAATCATGGCGAGGGCGTGGAGACGGTGGTGTTCGCCGTGTCGGAGGTCGAGGAGGTGGGTTCACGACCACAGCTTAGCCTGTTCTATACCCATGATGCTTTGCCCTGCCCCCTAAACTTAACCCTCTGTAATATGATATGTGTTTCCTGTTTTCCACAGCCGGTCTACAGGAAGTTGCTGCCACTCTACTTTCCCCGCTCTGAGGAGGAGGAGAGAGCCAGTCTGCCCTTCATCCCGGCCGACATCGGGAACTCGGAGGGGGAACCCATCGTTCCTGAGAGACAGATCCGCATCACTGAGAAACCAGGGACCCTAGAAGGTACCAGACCAAGTCCTGGTTCTAGCTCGAGGGTAGTAGATAATTGGTAATGTGCAATTATGAATGATCTGATCTGTGTGTGTCCAGAGGAGTGTGAGGAGGACAGTCTGGACCAGGACTTAGCCCAAGTGGGTCGGCATGCGTTCTCCCGGATGGAGGGGGACGTGGACAAACAGCGCCGCCTCATCCTGCAGGGCCACCTATCGGACGCAGCCATGCAGAAACAGCACCAGAGGAAGTGAGTCCAAATGACCAATCACCTCCCAGCACACATCTTCACTAGCCCCACCCACCCAGGGTCCAGTTGCACTAAACTGGTTGGAAAAAAACCTGTTCCTCCAATCAGAAATAAGAATAATAACTTAGACTGGTGGACAGCAGGCTGAGAGAGGGTCATGAATTATAGAACACAATTTACATTCTCTTACTTCCTATGAGCTGTTTACGCCAGTTACAACAGTACCCGGAGCGAGAAGAATAAGAACATGACAAGAAGAACAACAACAAAGAAAACATGGAGTTTTTGACAAAGAATTTGACAAAGCAATATCTGAAACGTTACGGAAATGGATATCCCTCTATCTCGCCGCTAAACCCATGGAATTGAAACAGGGGATATCGCTCCCTCCGAAGCATGCTTGGAAGTTCCCCCCTCTCTCTTTCGCCAATGACACACATTTGAAGCACCCAGTTCCAGGCGTTCCGTCGTGAGATGAGAACACCTGGGAATGAGGTTAGGTGGATAGAGGAAAAAACGATTCTCTCTTTCTCTCTCTCAGTTATAACCGCTGGCTGGGGCGAGCTAGAGCAGAAGATCTGTCAGACATCGCAGCCCTGAAGGCTTTATACCAAACTGGTAAGATCTGTCTGTCCGTCCTGTAGCGTTCATCCGTACCAATGTAATTCTCCCACCCTACCAGAAGGTGGCAACGTCATTCCCCTGTTCTAATCATAGACTGTATAAGCTTGTCAATGCCAGGTGTGTGTGTGTGTGTGTGTGTGTGTGTGTGTGTGTGCGTGTGCGCGTGTGCGTGTGTGTCACCAGGGGTGGACCTGTGTGGCAGGACGGTGGTGGTAGTGATAGGGAGAAACATCCCCGTGAGCATCATTGACCTGGAGAAGGTGAGCTCAGCCTCTCCTCTCACCAGGACCTCCAAGTTCAAGCTTTATTAGTCGCATACAAAGACACACATGTACAACTAGCAGTGAAATGCTTGCTTTGCCTGCTCCATCCATTGTTTATAAAATAAACAATAACATAGAGTAAGAGCATACATAGCTTAAATAGCAGAGCCACACTACCTGCCTTACACTGGTGTGTGTGTCCAGGCTCTGCTCTACTTCATCCATGTGATGGACCACGTTGCGGAGAAGGAGTATGTGATGGTGTACTTCCACACACTGACCGCCGAACACAACCACCTGGACACTGACTTCCTGAAGAAACTCTACGACATCGTAGACGCCAAGTAAGACCCCGCCCACCACAGTAAGACCCCGCTCACAGCAAGACCACACACACAGTAAGACCCTCCCCATAACAAGGCTCCGCCCACAGCACCCTTCCGGCTGGGAGACAAGAAATGTGTTGATGGAGCTTATTTATATATTGTATAGAGCAGCATCATCTAGTGGTTAGGGTGTTCGAGTCCCAGTTGAAAGGTTCTGGGTTCTATCCCCAATGTCTGCAGTCTACCTGTAGGCATCCTAGAGCAAGATGTCCTAACGCAGTGGTTCCCAACCTTGGGGTCGGTGATATGCATATGGGGTCGCAGGAGTTTGCTGACATAAGCTATGGATATTTGATGATTTTAGCAAAACCATTTTTGTTAAAGGTCTCATAGATGTCCTGTATATACGAACTGACTGCCTAATGATTCATAGCCACGAGCAAACTACTACTAATCACTTAGTGTGTAGTAGAGCGATGTGATTACATTCACCGGGACATTGATATTACCAACATATTGGGTAAAAACAATTTGTGTGGAAGCAGATGCACAAAAGTTCAAGTTTGGGTCACAAACATTTTCTGAGCTAGAAATGGGGTCATGGGCCAAAAAAGGTTGGGAACCACTGTCCTAACCCCTACCTGCTCCTAAATGACATGTATCCGAATTCACTGTAAGTCACTTTGGATGAAAGCGTCTGCTAAATGAAATAGTAAAGAGTTGTAATATTAGCTTGGTCATGTCTAAACAAATCAACACATTATGGAAATGTGCAGTTTTTCTGTTTAGAAATAAAATCTTTGAGTGTAGCTGTGTGATGACAGATGGTTCAGATTGTCCCGTAACATTCCATCACTGTCAGATAGTTGGAGACAACTTCAAATATCTCTGCTGCTATCCCTTTTGTTTAAAGTGTAAGTGTTTCAGCTCAAATTTGAAGGAGGTCTTATCCCCATGGTTATGGCTCACACCAACTTTGTTCTACTTATCCATTCGCCGTGACGTCTCCGAAAAGGCACTGTGACATCACAAAAAGAACGGGACTTGAGTTTGGAGCAGAGTAGAATGTTCACAAACTGGTTGGTGGAGCAAAAACATGTTAGTGTTAGTAGTATTTTACACCTATTTTTTGTAAATTATGGTATTATTTTAGTAACTGACAAAATGCCATAGACTACTATGTTAAAGATCATAGAAGACATACCAAGACATTTAAAACAAAACCAAAAGACAATTTTGGGTTCACTGGCAAATTAATAATTTAACTAATAATGCAGAAGGGATGTGATCTAACTCTTCAGGGGTTAGAGTCCCAGCTTTCCATTACTGAGATGTGAGACATGACTCTTGGGAATGGATCTGGATCTATGCAATAAGCAACACAGAGGTGGTTAGATTTAAACGCAAAGTCAGTGGGGGTGTTTTGGAGGGGTGGGGCTTGCTCTGTTGAATGATGCATGATCTGAGTGGAGAAAAGAGCTGACCAGGGTAAAATGTGGATAATGTGGATAAGGATAAATGTGGAAAGAGACTCTGACTGTAATGTATGAGTCACACATCCTCAGTGATAAGGACTCACATTTGATCCAAAAACATAGTTCATCCCAAACATACTCTTCTGTGTGTGTGTGTGTGTGTGTGTGTGTGTGTGTGTGTGTGTGTGTGTGTCAGCCAGACCGCAGTGTTTGGTGTAGTGGCAGGGTCGTTGGGGTCGTTTGTACGGTTCGATGTGCAGTTGGAGCGTTGCCAGCTTGAGTTCTCCACCAAGCTGTGAAACACTGTGGAAGATATTACCTAAATACTAGTTGTACTAATACCGGTAGCTCGCAGTCTGTAAGTTAAAAAAAAGTAACTTTTCTGTTACAAAATGACATGTTCATATTATAGGGTGACCATATTTTGATTTCCAAAAAAGAGGACACTTTGCCCGGCCTCGAGATACTTACAAGATGCTCGAAGTTTACTCAAAGATGCTGGCATGAGGACTCTATCG
>OMKN01079526.1:0-13107 GCA_900302345.1 Melanonus zugmayeri
CACCCCAAACGGTCCTGCCGTCTCCTCACGTCACGACTCCTCCGATCGACTCCTCCGATCGACTCCTCTGATTGGTCAGAAGTGGCGGCGGCGGAGGCGGGAGCGGGGGACGGTCACATGACCCCTTTCTTCCCCCCCGGGTCTGGCTGTGGGTTGGAGGAGGCGTTGGAACACAGCCAGTCATTTCATTATGATAGTATGGATGCTCAGGTACAGTAGAGGGCGGGGTGTGTGTGTTTGTGTCGGTATGTGTGTCTGAGGTGATAACAGAGGTGTCATCGGTGTGAGAGAAGCTAGCCTACGCGCTCCAGATGAACGCTGGACCCGCGGGGGAAATAGGGCAAAACAAGCGCCCCTATGCCCACGGCACTCACGGAGGCTTGTGGTGTGTTTGTTTTAATAATGTGTGCGCTAGATGGAGTTTACGGCTTGTGGATATAATTAGCGTAATGAAACCAATGATTAGAGGTTGGGTTAGAGATACTGTATGGCCACACAACCAGGGTTGGTGGTGATATATCAGCACAAAAGCAAAAGCATAAGCCAAAGCAATAAACACTAACCTTTGTCCATGCAGAAGTATACTACCCATTCATATGTAGATATTGTGGACCAGCCTTTGGTGTGAGAGGGTGGGGATTGGGCTGGTACACCGTGTTTAACCACAAATCCTCCATTATACCTGCGTGACCGCAATGTGTTTGATTAGGCAGTGGTGGTGTAGCTTGGAGCTACTTAATGTTGGCACGGAGGCTCATTGAGTGGATAACTGTGAATTCATAACGTGAATAAATGCTCAATTTAGCTGCTATTCATATGCTAACTGAGCTAATGGCATAATGTTTTGGCCAGCTGCCGATTCAGGAATACTTCTGTTTTTAGTGCAGCCCTCCTGGGCAAACGACGTGAATGACCAATGATGAGTCCTGCATCAAACAGCAGGGGTTGATCCTCTCATGTTGAATTAAATGCATTATTTCTGTTTGCTGTTGATTTTGAACGAGGGAGGAGGTTGTAGGGGATAGGGAAATAGCCAGGAGGGTTTAGGTCCTAGGGAGCTAGGGTGCAGGATTTAGAAAGTTGTGAGCTGGGAGGAGGGTTTAGGCGGTAGGGAGCAAGGAAGGAGGTTGCAGGGAGCTAGGGGTTAGGAGGTGGTAGGAAGGTTGTAGGACATAGGGAACTAGGGAGGAGGGTTGTAGGGAACTAAGGAGAAGGCTGTAGGGAGCTAGGAAGGAAGGTTTAGGAGGTAGGGAGTGGGAGGTGAAGTCTAAGAAGAGAGAGAGGGAGATATTTCCACTAACCGCACAATGTTGTTTCTTAGGAAAACAAAATGGAGCATGTTTTCTTCCATGTTTAGTTATTGTTCTGGTTTAAAGTGAGTGATGAGCAGAGGGCTGGCATGTAACACCGGTCCAATTTTCCCCTACACCAAGTTGGACTAAAAAACAAACTTCAAAGCAACTTAATCTATAGAACTTTTTTGTTTAAGTTATGCAAAACAACTGTGTGTGTGTGTGTCTGTGTGTGTGTGTGTGTGTGGCATACCTATAAGCCAGTCAGTGGTTGGGAGCCCCTCACTAGCTGAGCTACCTCATCCCCGCACAGCTTTTATGACTTAAGTCTGAAAGGTCTGGATGTCATCTCCTCTTGCCAGTCCATAATTAGGTTGCTAAGCCTCCCGTTCAGCCGCCATCTTATCAGGTAAATTGTCTTATTAATAGACTTTAACATACTAAATTACAAAAGTGATTTAGTCGTGACATTTCTTGGCTTTTTGCTGCAATCTCAGCTGACCCTTAAACTGTACAGGAATCCATGGAGCAATTTTGTTCATGAAATAAACTTCCAAACTAATTTGTGTCGTTTTCTTGAATTATTTTGAATGCGTTATTTAAATGAGTGCTTGTGAAAGGTTAACTGGTTTTGAATAGGATATGAACATGTAAACAATCTATTAGCCTCTTCATAACCTGCTTGCGGTCCTGTGTTGAACACAGTGATCTAATTGTAATTATTTAGCACTAACATGAACCCTACTTCTCTGCGTATTTCAATATGTGCACAAGCTTGAATTAAAATGATTTAAAAAGTAGGAATCTTAAAACTGGTCATTCAATTACATTACAAATATCAAGAATGATGACCTAGCTTGGTTGGCATGTCATTGTATCGAGCAACACAATGTTCTTTATTTTTACAGTTTGACTATAATGCAGAACAAATGGACACATTGGTTTACATGTTCTGCTGGTTACATCCTGTGTGTTTGACTCCCATGGGTGTTATTCTTGGGTAAACACTAGCAGGGTGGGGGAACTGTCACCCAGCTAGTGTTTATTCTCAAGGCCAAATAAAATGGTTCTCTGTAGAGGAAATGGACAACAAATAAAACAATGGACACTTTATGAGCGTGTGTGTTAAAAAGGAATTACAATACCCTCTCATATTATCTGAGAAACTCTCCAAAATATGTGTCACCCAAGGTTAAAATAGACTGATTAATTAAGTAAGAAACCCTAAAATATTCAAATGATGAAAGGTAAATTGTACTATATAACCCACTATATAAAGTTATCAACATGCACATGAACATGCAGATGTGTCTGTTCATGAAGTTAGGAGTCCTGTTTTGTACATTTTGGTTTTGTTTTGCTTCCACAATCACTTTTGAGACAGATTTCTGAAATAAGTTCTAAGTTCACAAAAATGAACAAAAACTACAAGGTTAAAAAAAAATCCAGACATCCAGACCTTTCAGACTCCTGCTTTGCCTGCAGTGTAGCATTAAGGCAGCCATCTTAAATGTTTTTGTATTTCTAGTCTTCCTCTTGACCCCATAATGTGTTCTTTCCTTTGAGTTAAGCTTCAGTCCTTTGAGAGGGAAAGAAAACAACTGTGCTGAAGGCAAATAGATCAATATAACCATGTTCAGCTTCTCTCTCTCTCTCTCTCTCTCTCTCTCTCTCTCTCTCTCTGAGTGCCTCCACAGCCCCTCCGCCAGCAGGGGTGGAGGTGATAGCGTGTGGCATGAGGCTAACCAAGCTGACTGGTAACCAGGTGATGGGGCTGGTTATAGGAGGGGTGTCTGTCTGTGTCTTTCTCTCTTTCTATCGCTCTCGCATCCTCATTTTCTTGCATACTCTCTCTTTCACTCTCTTTCTATCCATCTCTCTTGTGCTCCCTCTCTCTCTGTTTCGTATTCTCTCCCACACTCTCTCGTTCTCCCTCTCTCACTTTCTCACTCTGTCTCACACTCTTTCACTTTCTCTCTCTTTCTCTCTCTCGTGCTCTCTCTTTCTTATTATTTCTCTCTCTCCCACTCTCTCTCTTGCACTCCTTCTCTCCCTCTCTCACTCTCACACAGACCATTATGGTCTGACTCACACTTTGGTCAATTACTATTTATTTATACACTATTTCTTGCTGTTTGCATGTAATGAGTACATGTAGTACATACACGCATACTGTATACATGTGAAAGCATGAATATGCATGTGTGCAGATGTATGAATACACATACAAGTCACGTACTCATTTGGCTTTCTTCACCTTTGGTACGAATGGTCAACATTTTCTTTCCTCCCATACTATTTGCATATAATAATAGGTACACACATATATACAGTACATGTATTCATATGCATAGGAATATGAACACATATACTGTATATATGTGTTTTTTACTGTGAAACATTTTGTACATTTTACTGTGATTTTTTTAGAAACTGTAGAGACATAATTTTCCTTTGTAGGGAAGTCATTATTATTCATGATAGAAACCACTGTTATATACACACAAAAAAACCATGTCCCGCCCTCAACATATCAGCAACAATTATCTACACATCATGCAGGTTTTCCATTTTGTATATTAATTTGCACTGGGCGTGATTTTCCATGTCATTCCAATGATAATGTCTGAGTAAGTGGGTGCAAGTGAATACATTTCCCATGACCCCTCACTAGATCCTCAGATCCTCTAGGGCAGACAGTTGTATTTTTTTGGACGATAGTGTGCTTGACAGAAGAGGGGTTCCTGGAGGAACCATGGATCCTCTATGGATCCTGACAGGGTCATGCCGGGCCACTACTGGGTGGGATATTGATCTGTATTGTAGGAGCACAGAATTAGCAGGTCCACCACTGGCTACAAGACGGCTGCCTTCACTATCACCAACCTCCCCTTCTTGTATGTCTATTTACTATTTAGTCATTTAGCAGACACCTTTATCCAAAGCAACTTCAAGTGTTTTTTTTTTTTTAGATATACAGTACATAATTAAGGAGCAAGTAGGGGTTAGGACATTTTGCTCAAGGATTCCTACATGTATACTGTGGACATTGGGGTTGGAACCCAGAACCTTTTGGCTGGGAGTCAAACACCCTAACTACCACTAGACGATCCTGCCCTTATTTCTATTAATATTATGTCATTTCTGATATTTATGCACAACGACGTACAGTGAAGAATACAGATCTTCAATAAGGAGCAGGTGGGCGTTAGACAGTGAACACAGACATGTTGTTAATAAATTGGTGAATACGGGGGTGTTTCTTATTACTGAATGGGACTTCAGGACTGTGTGGATTTAGATGGGAGAAGATGGTGAGCTGCTGGTATCTCACTCTCTGGGCAGTCATTGAAATGCTGGGTAAATAATTGATGAGTCTGGCGTCTACTCTCTAGATGATTGATCTCCACTGATCCCTCGCATCTCCTGATGCTTCAAGAGTGAAAAGTTAATTGCTTTAATTCCTTCACCATCCATGGTCCTCCTGATCGTTCACAGCACATGTCTTCATGTGTCTTGCAAGTCATCGTTACTTAAAGCGATGACATTTTCAACAACTTGATGCAAAGAGGCAGGGCTGTGGTACAGACTTTTACTTTCTGACTCTGGAAGAAGCCCCTCGGTAACTAGCACAATCTAGAGGTATGCTTACTGAGTTATATCAGCTGGCTCGGGTAATGAGTGTAACACGCAGGACTTCTTTTCTAGATAGCACGACTTTTGTTTTCTGGACCTGGATTTGTTCTGCATTACTTTAGGAGGTTTCAGGTGGTTGAGTCAGTGGGCCTCCTGGTCACTTCACAGACTTGTGGTGTGAATCTTAACTCTGATTTCATCACTATTAAACTAATGTTATATTCACATCAATATGGATAGAGAGTATTTCACAATACAGCTTAATGTATTGACTGAAAAATAAACATCCCGCACTTAGTAACTTACAATGCAACACCGTTTATTAATGGTAACATTTCGGTACTGGACCTTTGTCAGACTGATGTTTTTCATGTACTATCATACTCGGATGCGCCTGCATAAAAAAAAAGCTTAGAAAGGTTGAAACTCAAGTTTTGAAACTTTTAAACTTGAGTTTCGAAAGGGCAAATCTTATGGTGTATTAGTTTGTTTTCCAGGTTTGAAACCTTGTAAATGGCGATCTGAAAACGGGTGCACATATGTTGGGGAAAAAAGTTTAGAAACTTTGAAACTTGAGTTTCGAAAGGGCAAATCTTTATTTTTTATCTTTTGCGGATGTACATTTGCACTCATATTGCAGACTGTTCTTTCAGAGATTAGTTACAACACCCACTTTTCAGAGATATGCCCACACAGTTGCAAGCTTGCGAGTCACGTGATTTCTGGCAGCGTTGTCTCGCAGCTCTGGTCTGAAACTCAGAAACTCAGAAACAGACGGTCAAAAAAAAAAAGAAGCCGGGATCCTGGAGGCGGCGCCGCATAGGAGCCGTGTTTTCACTGCACTTTTCAAAGGTAAGAAGTTACACAGTTTAATTGAGTTAGCAGTATTTTTGTAGCATCTTAGCAAATTATGAAAATGTGTTTATTTAACTAGGATATAATCTTTCATCAGGTCGGTTTGCAATATTATAAATCAACTTGCATATTGTTACCAAAAGTCGCTGTTTAGTTGTGAATCAGCAAATCGATGCGCAATTTCCACTGATTCGAATGACCCGCTTGGACCTATCTGAAAACACATGAACCACGTGACCATCAAGCCTTTTGACTCCATTGACATAACGCGCTTATCCTGTCAGTCATTGGCGGAGCAATCTGTCAATCCCACCTAACCCGGTAAATACGACATGTGATTGGACTGTACTTCAGCAGAGAGCAAACAATAGTTTAAGAGCAAAATGCCCTGCCTCCAGGATCCCGGGTTGTTGTTTTTTCAGACCGTCTGTTTCAGAGTTTCAGACCAGAGCTGCGACACAACGCTGCCAGAAATGACATGACTCGCAAGCTCACAACTATGTGGGCAGATCTCTGAAAAGTGGGTGTTGTAAACTCATCTCTGAAAGAACAGTCTGCAATATGAGTGCAAATGTACATCTGCAAAAGTTTAAAAATAAAGATTTGCCCTTTCGAAACTCAAGTTTCAACGTTTCCAAACTTTTTTTCCCAACATATGCGCACCAGTTTTCAGATCACCATTTACAAGGTTTCAAACCTGGAAAACAAACTAATACACTGGGAGAACAGTGACAAATTTGAAACTTGTATCTCAAAAAATGTTTTGGAGAAACACTGTAAAAAGAGTGCTGCAGTTGTGAAGAATGAAAACTCAAATACAAAATAATGTTTGCAGAGATTTTTTTTTTTTCATGAAAACATTATGCAAGGCTTCAAAACTTAGTTTCAATCTTGTAAACCCTTTTTCAAGCTTTTGAATTATGGCATGATATTCATCCCATACCTGCACTACAGTTTGGATGTGTCTATGAGTTTAGAGTTTAATACAATTAAACTCTAAACTCTACTACAATTAAACTCAAACTATAAACTATAATAGTATCTGTATATAATACTTGAGATAATACTTTATCTGTATAACAGCTCGGAATTGTCCACTACTTGTTTGCATTGTAGAATAACAAGTTCACTGTGGCATATATATTATTCATGATATAAGATTTGTCTTAGTAGGAATTGTTTACTTCCCATATTCATGCTGCATTAACTTGATCCTCAGACCGAGCACCATGCTATTCACATTAGCATAGATATCCAATTATCCAACATGGTTTAACAGCTTCGGTTACTGTGAGTCACAGTTAAAAAACGAGAGCTGAGCGGTATATTTACACAACGAAGGAGAACATCACTCCTCCGCCATCGCCTAAACTCATCGGCTGGCATTTCAGAGAAACGCTCTATCCCGTCAGAATACGAGAAGGAAAACAAGCCACCGACGCACCGCCACGGTTTCCCTCGCTCGGACATAACGACCCGGGTTCGGAGTGGGGCCCAGATCGGGAGCGGTGCACATCGGTCATGTCGATGGCAAATTGTCCCCGGTGTAAAAAAAAACAAAACACCAGAAATAGAAAAGTAAAGGAAAAACTAAAGAACGCTATCGGGCCTTTCAAAAGCGCTTTGTTCCAACAGCCAAGCTGCTTCCTCTCACTGGCTCAGGAGTTTGGGGAGGAATCTTGTGAGAAAGTGCTGAGGATGTTGTGAGCCAGCAGCCACACAATTGGACACATGGCTTTGATCAAGGGATGGAGCGTCAAAGCTTTTTAAGCTCCCTTCCTAGAAAACACCCAGAGGCTCTATTGATTTTTGAATAATGCTGCTTATTTATTTTGTATGTATTTTGCTCTGCTTTTGCGGTGTGCATGTGTAATGGCTATTTGTTATTTGATGTGTTTGTGTTTCGGCTTGTGTGTGTGTGTTTTTGGAAAAGGGTCAAATCTACAGGTAACAAGAGCGAATGTGCAGCTATACTGAATTACCAAACATAAGGCCCCATGCTGGGATTCGTAGTTCTGAGGAAATGTTATGTGTGTTCATAACGATTAAATCAGTAACCATTGTATATAATTTATGTTTCCACACTGCAAAGCCCAGAATGTGATTGAAAGCGAAAGGAAACGCATATCTGGACTGTTCCTAAATATTCCTATCTCTGATCACAAGGGATTATTCTTTCATCTGTTGAGTGGGTGAGTTTTCTTGTTGTTTTTAACGTTTATTATTATTTTCAATATTTCCAACATGTATTTGTTATTTTTCAAACCCTCTGTCCACCGCCTCTACCTCTCCAACCTACACACCTCGTTGCTTGTGAATACATTATATTAGCATACTTAGCCGCATTTTTTATGCATGTAAATCCACCTGGTAAATGTTCCTGTATTCATTGCATCTATCGAGTATTAACATTGCCCTTCTGTGTGTTACGTCGCAGCACACAGACAAACAACCTGCTGGTTTGACCCTGGCATTAAATCCCCACTCGCCTTTGAATTAATTCAAGAAGTAATAGAATGCAAATCAAAGAGCTTGACGGGCTGCCTTATCAAAGCCAGATAAAAGACCGAGACTTGGGTTGTAACTTTTAAATAGGATTTTAAAGACGTGGCCTTTTTGATCATGAGCTCAGTGTCCACAGAGACTCATCGGAGATCAAAGCATCTTTTTGGCCCCTGACCCCTGACCCGCCCTTAACGACAAGGGGACCACAGCACCCCCACCCCCTGTTCAGACTCCATTATGAAACGGTGGCATTGGTATTACAGTATTTGGTAAATGGTAAATGGACTGTATTTATATAGCGCTTTTCTAACCTGTGGCCACTCAAAACGCTTTTGCCTGACATTCACCCATTCATACACACTCATACACCGACGGCGATGTCAGCCATGCAAGGCAACAGGGCAGTAAGGGTTAGATGTCTTACTCAGCCGAGATGCCTCGACACCCACAGTCTTGATCCCTGGAGCACAGCAGCGCATGTTGTGATTGATGTAATGATATGGCTGTCTGCTCCTCTGCCAAGTTTTTTGGTGTTTTTGGTGTCGAACTGCTCATTGCAGTTCAACTCAGTGGTTTGGCCTGAAATGTCTTCTTGTTCACAGATTTTAAAAGTTTAAAAGTTGTCTTTAAAAGTATGCATAATGATGCCAGTAACATCATTAACGTTAATCTGTAATCAATCATGAGGACTCATGGCATGGTAAGCAAATAGGAATCAGCAAACATATTTTATCTCATTATTCATAAATTCTGAGCAAACAGTCTACCAACAAAAAGTTTTAGCATTTGCCATCAATGTTGAACTTCAGTTGAACTAAGTGATTTTGTAATGTTTTGTTGAACTTCAGTTGAACTAAGTGATTTTGTGAGCACAGCTCCGTTAAGAGTTACCATTTGGACATCTGTTGTCATGGCAGTGGACATCTCAAATGGCCTCCATACAAACGGAGAGGCTAAAATAAAAGTCCTGCTTCATGCATTGTGTAGGCAATGGACAACAAATGAAGTCCTGTCTGCATGTATATAATTAACGTAAATGATATGACGAGATATCTCTTGAACACAATAAAACACATTTCAGTGTACAATTAAGGAGGTCATGATGTAATTGTTGCGTGAAAGCAGTAAAACACGTTTAAACCGGACTTAACAAGGTTGTGGTGGGTCACATCACCGCTAAAAAGGGATTTTAGCGGCCCACGTAATGCGAACGATTACATACATGCATGACTATATGAATGAATGGTTGGATGGATGAATTAATGAATTGATGAATGAACAAATAAACGGCTGATACTGACCAGGCTAACCAGAAATAGCTTCAGACGCGCTTGAAACCGGCTGTAGCCAGTCAGTCAGCACTCCACTTCACCGGCCTCCTGAGGTGAGAGAGAGAGAGAAATAGAGATACAGGCCAACCTCAATGTTTTTATTTTGAGCCGGTGTAGTGTTTGTGCTTCTGAATGACCGCAGGCAAGATATGGGCATAGAGAGAAGAATGTGAAGGAACTCTGTTTCAATAAGGGTTAGACGTCCCCTGAGATTATACACTGGTTATTATTGCAGCTCATCCGGAGTGGTGGTGAAGGTGATGGTGTGTGTGTGTGAGAGAGAGAGAGTGTGTATATATGCGTGTCATTGTTTGTGTGTGTGTGTGTGTGCATAAGTGTTTGTGTGTGTGTGTTTCTGTGTCTAGCCTATTTCTTCTGTATTTTTTTGTTCTGTGCTGTAAAAACAACAGTGTCTGTTGTTTGTCTGACCGGCTTACATCCCTGCTCAAACTTCACCAGATCCGACTGAAATGTCTGCTATCTCGGATGTTGGACGCAGACCGCTGATAGCTTTAATAGCGTCTAATCCTTGTTAGCCTATCACGTCGTACGTCAAACACCGTTCCTTTCATGCTTGGAATCCAGTGACCGCAAAATGATGCTTAATATGAATAAGAAAAACTAAACGGACCTAAGCATCATATCGCTGTCTGTGTAACAATACTAATAACAATATGTTATATTGTTACACAACCTTTCAATTAACAAACGACAATCAACATGGGTGTACAGGTGTGTGTACTGTGCAAGTGTGTTACAGTGTACAGGTGTGTGTGTGTTAGTCTATGTAAGTGTGTTACAGTGTACAGGTGTGTGTACTGTGCAAGTGTGTTACAGTGTACAGGTGTGTGTGTGTTAGTCTGTGTAAGTGTGTTACAGTGTACAGATGTGTGTGTGTTAGTCTATGTAAGTGTGTTACAGTGTACAGATGTGTGTGTGTTAGTCTATGTAAGTGTGTTACAGTGTACAGGTGTGTGTATTAGTCTGTAAGTGTGTATTAGTGTGTATTAGTCTGTAAGTGGCATGTTAGTAAGGCAGGCAGAGTGCATGCTGGGAGTTGAGTCATGAAAGTTTCATGGCGTCGGGGGTCGGTCCTGTCTGAGCTAAATCACCCGGGGTCATAAATACTTAAAGTACAACAGACACCTCAGCAAAACACTTCCCACGCTCTCTCCATCTCTCTCGCTCTCTTTCATTCCCTCGTGCCCTCTCTCACGTTTCTCTCCCTCCACCTCCCTTTCTCTCACTACTTCTTCCTCTTTCTCTCTCCCCCCGCTTCCCCTTGTTCTCCATCCCGCTCCCTTCTCTGTCTCTCCATCTTTGTGCTGCTGCTACGTGTCCTACCTTAACCTCTACCATGCAGTATGACACACACACACTCTCTCTCTCTCTCCTTCCTTTCTCTCTTGCGCTCTCTCTTTCACTCACCTCCTTTCTCTCTCACTCATCTCTCATGAGTATGTAGCTACACAGACTGTGGATTGTAAATCCCGAGGTGGACAGAGGAAGGGTGTGGACTGTTCTTTTATTGTCCGTGTAGTGAGCTCACTCCCAACCACATCATCACATCATCATCATACATGCGTCCGCTCTGCTCCCTTTACAACTTTGAAGATTGTGTGGAGGAGGAGGGAGGGAGGCACAACATCATTTTTCCTGACTTTTCCTCATTCGTCCTGAGTCTGCTGTACTTTGATGTTGGACATTTTATTAGACTAGTGAGTGGCGCTGCATTACCCACCAGCTGCAAAGAACACCATGCACCTGGCTTTCCTTAAAGGTGCACACAAATGTCTTGCTTGCATATTCATGGCTCACACACACAATGCAGTGCATGCTGGGTAATGCTAATGTTACATAATTCAAATCCCCCCAGTGTAGCTGTTGCTATTATTAGGTTGCCATTCATTGATTTGATTGTACATTAATTTGGTTTCTCATTTGGTCTCTTCAATCACATGCATGCACATACACACACACACACTACATTTACATTACACATTTTTTTTCATTTAGCAGACTTTTATCCAAAGCGACTTACAAGTGAGGTTACGAACAATCAATATTTGAGCAAGTGCAAACTTAAGTGCTGCACAAGCAAGTTTTCCAAAACGTGTCTTGGGTGCAGGATAGCTGTAGGTAATACAAAGCAAGGGTTTGTTTTTATTAATATTTTAATTAAATAATCTATTTTATTTCAAATGCTTGTAAGTCAGTGCTAGTTTAGTCTCACAAATCAGACTTTTGAATACTTCATAAGGATGGGCTGAAATGTGTGGAGATGTACATATGTACAACATAGATGTACAACATAGTTCCACTCTATGTTTCAACCAATCATGTTGCAGGGGATCTCTAATAGAGGCCGACCGGTATGACCTAGCCCAGACATGGGCAAACTACGGCCCGCGGACCACATACGGCCCGTTATGCTTTTTAATCCGGCCCGTCAACAATTGCGAGTAGTGACATACGCGGTAGCGGCGATATACGCGGCGACAGTCCGCGGCAGTCCCCCCCCCCCCCCCCCCACACCCCCGTCAACAATTGCGAGCAGGGACATACGCGGCAGCGGCAATATACGCGGTAGCACCCCCCCCCGTCAACAATTTCCCCTCTGTCAAATTTAGAACCCATTGTGGCCCGCGAGTCAAAAAGTTTGCCCACCCCTGGCCTAACCCCTACCTGCTCCTTAACGGCCTGTCTCTGTACTGTCTAACCCCTACCTGTTCATAAATTAACTGGTCAGTCACTTTAGACAAAAGTCTCTCATAAAATATAATTAACTCTTGAGAAATTGTTTAATTTAAAAAACTCATGAATTCTACAAAAGGGAAGACATTTATTTTCCTTCTATACAAGATGGCTTCCAATAGAAAAAGCTAAATGTCGAATGCCTTTGATGGGGGACCATAGTGGTGCTAAAACGTTTACTGTAACAGTGCTCATGAAAGGTAGTACAACTTGTTTGTTCCATTGTTTGAACACACATGTGATTCAGGGTTTTGTGGCATTGGCCTCAATGTACAAATGTAGTCACATTATATCTAGTGGCACAAACAGCATTATAAACTGTGGATCAACTGAAATATTCAAATTCAGGTTTGGATCTCAAAAGAAAGAAAGAAAAAAAAACTCAGAAATGAATAACTCTCAAGAAGAAACAGACATTTTGTTTTACAGTAGATTGTACTTGGCAAGGAGAGGAACTAACTTGAACACTGTTCGTTTTTTTAAAGCTCTTCTTTCTTCTTTAAGATTATCTCTCGCACCATCCCGGCCACTTTGGGTTTGATGTCTTTGACGGACACGCTTGGGCCCCACGCCTCCACCACCTTCCCGCTCACGTCGATCAGATACTTCCAGAAGTTCCAGTCTGGCTCCTTCCCAGAAGACTCTGAGAGACGAGGAGAACCATGAGATGTTTCAGATAGGTAGGTAGATAGATAGTTGGATGGATACATGGATGGATAAAGATAGATAGATAT
>OMKN01079528.1:7914-19142 GCA_900302345.1 Melanonus zugmayeri
GTCTACACTTGTATCTATTTGCAAAATCCCCATGTCATTAGATGTCTACAACGCTGCGGGGAGAAAAGCCGTAGACTTTGTTTGACTAACGCGGCTGTCGTGACACCTGCATACGAATTAGTCTCTTCCCATCCCGATCAGCATGCCACTCTGACCACTCCCACCACCCACTCCCCACCACACCACAACACTCCTTCGTCGCCTCGTCAGCGTTCACATAAAAGTGAATCGGACACTTCCTGGTCCTGCTGACAGGTCGGTTAACCCTCAATGTCGATAGGAAGACCAAATATGGGCATACATGATATACATACGTCCATATAGACATATATGGATAGACAGTATACCTCTATATATAATATACACCTCATATATGAGATAGAAAAATATGTCATTAGGAAGACCAAATATGGGCATAAATTATATACATACGTCCATATAGACATACTGTATATGGATAGACAATATACCTCTATATATAATATGCATTTCATATATGATATATAAAATATGTCATTAGGAAGACCAAACATGGGCTTAAAGGATATACATACATTCATATAGACATATATACAGATGTATATAGACAGACAGTATAGCTCTATATGTGTGTGTGTGTGTGTGTGTGAGAGAGGGGGACATTTTTCCAAACTGTCACTATTTTTATTGTATTAGTGATACTATTTAGTAGTACTTTTATCCAAAAGCAACGTTTTGTTGTTTTAATGAATGTATTTTCTGAGATGGAGCAGATAGAGGGTTAGGGGCCATCTTGCTCGAGGATGCAGGTAGACTGTGGACCTTTTGTCTGGGAGTCAGACACCCTAACAACAATATCCTCCCCCCCCACAGTTGTGTAATCCTGTGGTTTAGAATAGTCTCCATAACAATACTTGAAAATGGTGCCCTGTGTGAAGGTGAATCATTTATTCTGTCAACAAATGAATTGAAATGAATTTGATTTGTTTGCACTCAAACAACTCTAAATGTGTCGCCCACCTCGCCGCCGCTTACGACATTAGGCTATGCACCTAGTTTTTTTTCCACCGCGTTACGCGGTCCGATATTTATTTTATTCATTCAATTCTGCTTGACTGTGCAATAACGGCTTCTGCCACGGGTGGATATTCAATCAAGTGCGCATCCCTGTGGACCCCTTGGAGAAATATTTGGGAACGGTCCGGAAGTAAATGCACTATCGCACAAATCTACACGACGATACACACTGCCGGAATTACATAATAGATCATTTTCACAGAGGCTTCATCGTAGGACAAACAGAGGTGTCACTCATAACACTAATGATGGCTCTGCTCCTTTTATGCACCAGGGTACGGGTAGTAGACTAGACTAGTGGAGATAAGTCTACTACCCGTACCCTGGTGCATAAAAGGAGCAAACCCATCATTAGTGTTATGAGTGACACCTATGTTTGTCCTACGATGATGCCTCTGTGAAAAGGGTCTATAGTCACACTATATTACACTGGAGTGAATAAATAAAGTTAAATTAAAAAAAACATGGAATAAACACAATTGTCTCTTGGGTGGCATACATCCATCGTAATATAACTATTAGACAAAATCTAATTATTTGATGTGTAATGTGCAACGGTGACAGAAAAAACGAAACCATTATAGTAAACCCTACAACATGCTTAGAGAAATGTTTCTTCCTCCGCCAAGAAGGTCCCATCAGTATTTCAAGTTGTAGTGAAAATAAGTTTCTTATTACACACATGGGTAAATACCATTTTCCATCATGTACGTGCCTGAGTATCTTGTGCGTATTGTGTAGTGTATCAATCGTTCGCTAGCCCCCACGCAAACAAAAAATGTTGCTGTACATTCACTGTGTAATTGACTGAAACGCCCAACACTCGTTTTGAAATGAATGAATGAATTCATAAATTTCATGTTGAGGGGACACTTCAGCGCGAAGCTAAACGTACAGTGAATACAAATACGGTGACCGCCTTTTAAGGGGAAGGTAGTGACCTGGTTTATAGGCGTCTTACATCTTACACCCGCTGGCGGATTGTGCCTGAATCATTCGATTAAAATGATGGACAACATGGACAAAATAACCAACATATCACAGAGGGATGTATCAGGAAAATATCCATATCATGGAACATCATTTTCTGATGCCTAATAATACCTTGATAACCCTTAATAACATAATTACAAGTAAGGATTTCAGTTGTCCATCACTTTAAATATCTAAGTAATAAAGTTGTCTTTCTCCATGGTTGTTTGTGGTGCTTGTGAGGACACTGTTTCTTTTTTTGTGTGTCTGCCTTTTTTTAATTAAGTGACACAGGGTTTACTGTGTGTGTTTGTCTGCGTGTCGCCGAAGATTGAATACTTCCAAGGAGTCAATTCGATCAAGTCGTTCGAGGAGAAGACCACTGACCAAGAGTGCCCCCAGCTTGCTGTGTGTGTGAGACCCTCTTCTCTTGTTCTCGTGGATCGCTTTGTTTAACAGAAACATTGTGCTGGTGTGTGTGTGTGTGTGGATGGATGTGCGCAGTAGAGGGCTTCACGGGTCCAAAAATGCGGACCCATCTATTATGTGAAAGCTGGGACCCGGACCCATGCAGAACCGAGAGATGCCGGACCCGAACCCAGTCAGGAGACACAGACCCAATCAGAAGTTGTCAAAACAAAACTTTGTGTCTGACCTAATCCTAGTCCATCCTTCTTGCCAAGAAAGTTGATAAAAATACATCCAGGTTTCTCTGTTAGTTATCTCTTGCTGATTGAAACAGCATGGCTAAGCGACTCGTTATTTCAACTTAAAAGTCCACCTGCTGTCACGGTAACAGATGACAAACGCGACTCGAACCAGCTTTGCACTTTTGTTGCATCTGGCGTAATGAAGACAACTTCCACTGTTTGCCCTTTCGAACTATAACAACGATCGCTCATTCGTTGCCATGGCTGCTACCGTTAGCATTGCTAATTTGCCATCACCCGCGCTCTCCGAGACGAGCCCGACCTCCGCTCTCCGTCGCTGACCCTTCACCTCCCGAGCAGGGGCACCGACTCTCGCAGGTCACTCGGTACCGCCCACATGATGAGCTCTCCTCGGAGCCGCTCGGGTATTACGCGGTAAAACAGACCACCCGGGTCTCGGCTTCGGGTGGACCTGTGAAGACCTTTAGTGTGCAGATAGTTTAGTTCTTAACTAACAACTCTTAACATCGTGTTCTCTTACTTTCGCTATCGCTATTTAAAAGAACAAAGTTCTACATTTGCATTTGTATGGCAAGCGTCACTTCCTCTAAACTCCTTTTTATGTCGCCACCCGACCCGTACCGGGCCGCAGTACCTGTGCCAAATTTAGCTACCTTTTGCGACCAGGAACCAAGAGGTTTCCCGAATGTACCTTACATGTGTGTGTGTGTGTGTGTGTAACTCCTCCTACTTTCCCAGCCCTCTTCACGGATCTGTCGTGTAATGGAAACACGTACCTAGCGGCCCGGTACGGGTCGGATAGCTATGCGTGCCGTACCGTACCGTGCCGGGCTGCTAGTGGAAAAGCGACAATCAGTCATTTA
Source organism: Melanonus zugmayeri (assembly GCA_900302345.1). Taxonomy (NCBI): domain Eukaryota; kingdom Metazoa; phylum Chordata; class Actinopteri; order Gadiformes; family Melanonidae; genus Melanonus; species Melanonus zugmayeri. Next base: position 11,477 of record OMKN01079528.1, read on the forward strand.
GCTGAAACTTTTATCAAAAGAAACTTGTTAAATACTTTTTTTGGACACGTCATTAAAGAGCAGGTAGGGGTTAGGGGCCGTCTTGCTCAAGGATGCCTACAGGTTGAAGGAGCCAATTTAGGTTTAGAACAATTGTAGACACACAAAGTCACACGCAAACACACACACAGACTACACACCCATACACATGCATACAAACACACACGCACAGTTCATAATCATCTGGAACAGCATTGGACGATTTGAAACTGAGAAACAGTCGACTTGCACAACCAAGAACTCCACTAAGAATACACCTCCTTTTTTTCTTCTCCCGCTTTCCCTACTTTCTCGTTTTCTGCCAAATGTCCTGGTAAGCTTTTCATGGCAAGCACTGAGCTTTAGTTTGTGGGGGGGGGGACCCGAGAGAATACCAAGAGTAGCCTAGTGCAGTCAACCAGACACACACACACACACACACGTACACATGTGCAGACACACATGCACGCATACACACACACGGACACACACACTTTTTTTTACTTGATGGTATAAGCTCCTGTGTGAGTAGCGGCTAAGAGACAAGGCCCCTGGTTAGACCATGACGGATCCGCGAGAGAGTTCCACCTGGATACTGTATATTACGTCTTTACACATTCTTCCACACACACACACACACACACACAGAAAGGAAGGCGTGTTGTAATCCGACTACCAAGTGTGCTATGATTCATTGTTTCATAAAAGGATTACGTGCTGTTTGTTTTTTGTACAACAAACTGAATAACATAGCACTGGCTCAGGATGGAGCAGGAGTTTCAGTCCCCTCTACCTAGGGATTTGCTCACCAGACTTTGTGTTGCTACAGAGAAGCCTTAAGCCACAATGGGGAGGTTTAATCTAACGGTCAGGGTTCGACTCCCGGCCGAAGGGCTCTGGGTTAGATCCCCGATGTCTGCAGGTAGGAGCTACCTGCAGGCGTCTTTGAGCAAGATGCCCCTAACCCCTTATGCCTGGATACACACTAGATGAATTTTCAAATGTAGATGTGCTGTGTGCCAACACAGCACACCACACACCAACCGGTTTGCACTTTTTTCGGAACATCCTAAATAACTACTAAAGAACTATGGACGAAGTCATGGAGACGGCGTGAAAATGGACGGTACATGTTGCAGCATGAGTTGGACTCTTTCATTTCTCAAATCCATCACACTTTCGTTTTTTCCTGCCATGGCTTCTGTTGTAATTACCGGTCAGCTGGTTGATTGGTCGGTGGTGCGAGTATTGGCAGCGTAGACCTATTTCCGATGGCTCCCAACACCTTTGAAGGAGTGATTTTGGCGAAATGGCTTCTTCGCCCATCACTCAGCAAAGTGGAAACTTTTTTGTTTTTTTCCTATACACATCATAGGAAACTGCAAAAGTGTTCCCTCTGTGCTAATGCCGGATGCTACATTACACTCACGTGAAACATAGTGTAAAAAAAAGAAAGAAGGACAAAAAAAGTGTGAATGTAATTAAGTTTAATTTATGTCATTAACTTGCACTTTACATGTATTTAAGGCGCCAGATGACAGCCGTGTGAATGGAGAAAAGAAGCTCGGTCCGACCTTGGTCGCAGCACAGGCTGACATCACACGCTAATTAATCATCCAATTGGACATTTTCCCATGATGCTCTCTGCCTTGGGCTGAATCAGCTGATTGCTAACAGCGGCGATCGCTCACTTCCTTATAATGGATGAAAAGTGGCTGTTTGAATGCGGCCGTGTATTGACCCTACATTTATTAGGCGGGCTCATTATAGCTACAGCATCTCATCTCTCAAGTAATGCATGTCATTTTAAACAGAATAAGAAATGAATACGATTCAAGCGAGCCAAAGCAAAGAGGCGACGCTTTGTTGAAATCAGAGAGCAGGGAAAGGCTGGTTATCCTGATCGGGAAGCTAATGTGATTAGCTCTTGGGAGAGTAAGCCTCAGTAGGCCTCAAAGGAGGAACAGCTGTAATTGTCCGTTGTTTTTAGTTTTTTTTCTTAGCCGAAGATGTGAAGCTAAGTTCATACGGCGTAGCCTAGCGTTCCCTCCCTTCCACCACATACGTTTTAAATTGGAGATAGCGTATGGTGACCAGGCGTCCCGGGTTGTCCAGGATTGTCCCGCTTTCAGGGTGTCTGGGTGTCCTGCTTTCAGGGTGTCCCGAGTCCAGACAAATATCCGTAAACCATTCAAATGTCCCGGTTTTCAACATTCACAACCGAATTGTCCCAGTTTTCACCATAATTAAAATAAGAATAATATCATACTTGTTTTTAGCGTCTAGTTGTACATAGACGTTCATCATGTTCTGTCCCGCTCATTATTACCGAACCCAATCAAAAAACATCAACAATGTGTCTGAATTCAACACTGATTTGTCTGTATGTGTCAATCAATGTGAGTGGGTGCGTTGTGCAAAATGCAAGAGTGCATTTTCGGTGGCGCATGGCGGAAATGCCGACGTAAAAAAATCATATTAAGACGGCCAAACGTAAGCGGTGGCTACGAGCGGGAACTAGCACCGTTGCGACCTACTTCAGCGGGGCGAGTGATCTGAAACGGGCGGCTCAGGAGGTGACCTTTGCCTGATTAAAGCGCCTGTGGTGCGTGCATCAGCGCGTGCGTGTGCGGACGCGCGGCACACTTAAGGGTCCTCGTTTGGTGGTTTTGAAAATGTGATCGCCCTATGCTAGCATGAGAGAGAGAGAGAGAGAGAGAGAGAGAGAGAGAGAGATAGTGGAACAAGGAGCACAGTTTACTTTCATTAGCAATCCCCAAGAGAGCGAGAGAGTATGTAAGCGAATGAAGTGAGCGAGAGAGAGAGAGAGAGAGAGAGGGAGAGAGAGACAAAGACAAAGATGTTGTACTTAATTCTTTCCAGCCCATCAAACGGCACACCTAAAACATTTTCTAGCTCACCGCGCATATCATTACCATTAGCTTGATTCCCAATGAGGGGCCCAGCTAGAATTAGCCATCAGCGATGCCACGGAAAGCATGCCGAACAATTTAGTTTTCAAAGTTGAACTCGCTTTGAACTTAGCCGACAGCGAGAAAACTTGCATTCAGGATATTCGATCTAACTGCTATACTTTTCTTTTCCTAACCACCTGTGATTTATTTATTAAGAGCGTACCGGAGACGCATACAAATTCTGCGTGAGCTGCTGTTTCTGCAGCTTAGGAAACTAGTTAAAATGCCAGTTTAGATTACAAATACAAATTGAACACACTGTTAGAATAAACCTCCATCACGCACATACAAAGTAAGAGTAGACACGCTGAAGTAAAATATCTGCTACGTTTTTGTGGCACCTGTGAAATACTACTACGACTACTAGGCCTACTACATCTATAACTACGGGGGGACAGAAATGTGTAGTGGAGGGGCATGTAGTGTAGTGGAGGGTGTTTGAATCCCAGCCAAAATATTAGTTCAACATCTCTAACCCCTCACCTGCTTCTTAATGACTAAAACCAAGTAACAAAGTGTCTTTTAAATGACTAAATAGTAGTGAATATTACTACTACTACTTCTACTACTATACATACTGTATGTCCAATCACTCACTCACCCACAGATGCAGAAATCTAGGGCCACAGCTCAGTACAGTAATTTATTTAGTGTTTTATCTTTATTTTTATCTTATCTTTCATTCTTATTTGTATTCTTATTTATCTTGGTTTGGTCTTAACTCTGTACTCTGTACCTGTGTTTTATCCCCTCTACTGTTGCTGCTATGACACCTGAATTTGCCTCCAGGGATCAATAAAGGTTTATCTTATCTTACCACTTTACATAGTAGGTGGGGGAAGCGCAAATTATGGTAACACAGTCAATACTGCGCGAGTAATCGCACTTTCTACACCTGGAACGTCCACCTCTGACGAGTTTTCACAGCATTAATCCACTAAAACCATGTAAAAGCAGAAACAACCACATGAGCAAATATACTTCTCTGAAGTGATTCATAGACCTCAGTGGAGCCATGCAATGCGTCATGATGCGCATTGTGTGAATGTTTTGGATGCACCCCAGGTGTTCGAAAAACAACTAGTAGGACAAAAGAAGCGGAAAACTGCGAGCCTCCACCAGCACGAGATAAAAAAGACTAAATATGAAATGCCCGCCCGTGAAATCAGTCACCAATGTGAAATATAATGATGTGTTAGTTAGTTAGTTAGTTTAGGGGGACATTATTTTTCACAACACTGTATCATCATCACAATACATCAACAATACACTTACACACATCATCACATAAGCAATAGCAGACAAAACCATACATCACATGGAGAACACATACCAGACAGTGGTGGCAGATAAGGTGGCACCTTGTTTAGGGCTGCTATGGCTGCAGGTACCAGGCTTTTGCCAAAGCGGGCCCTTCTGCACCTCAGGGTCCTGTACCTGCGCCCAGAGGGCAGTATGGTGAAGTGGTGATTGAGTGGGTGATTGGTGTCCTGTGCTATTGTATTTGCTATGCGTGTGATGGCCTTATGGTTTAGCTCTGAGAGGTTGGGAGTGGGGAGGCCTATTATCTTGGCAGCAGTTACTGTTATGTGTGTGATTTTAGTCTGGTTTGTGACAGTGAGCATGTTAAAGAAACAGGTGGAGCAGTAGAGCAGGATGGGTTGTGTGATACTTTGGTACAGCAGTAGGAGGAGGTGGGGGGGCGAGTCCTTTGAGTTTATGGATGGCGTGTAGTCTTTGATGACTCCTTTTTTGAATGTCCTTTGTGTGCTGGTCGAAACAGAGTTTATTGTCCAGTGGGATGATGTGGTGGCGGGATACCTATTACCATTTCTTTTGTTTTTGTGACATTGGGATGAAGGTAATTGTGCTCACACCACGGGGTGAAGTGTGCGACAGTGTTGTGATAGTCCAGGACAGAATTATTGTCTGTGAGAAAAGCGAGAATGAGGTAAGTGGTGGTGGGTGAGGGGCTGGTGCAGTCATTGGTGTACAGCATGTAGAGGAACGGACTCAGCACACAACCCTGCGGTGCTCCGGTGTTGGTGGTGATTGCAGGTGAAGTTGTGCCTACTCGAACCTTTTGCCGTCTGTCACCGAGGAAGTTGTGCAGGGGATCAGGTGGGGGGCGGGGGTGTTGAGCTGGTGTAGTTTCCGGATCAGCAGGTGCCTTTGGATGGTGTTGAATGCAGAGCTGAAATCCACGAAGAGTATCCTGGCAGGGGAGCCTGGGGAGTCCAGGTGCTATAGGAGGAAGTGCAGCAGGCAGGCCGCAGCATCCTCTGTGCCCCTCTTGGCCCTGTAGGCAAATTGGAGGGCGTCCAGTTGTAGGTTGACAACAGGCAGGATGGTGTGTAGCAGCAGATTCTCATTATTATTTTCATTCATTATTCTCTTTCATTATTATTGTGTGTTCTGTCTGTATATATTATATACTATACTAAGTCTACTATATATATTAAATGTCTCTCAAAGGAATAGGCCCATGTCTCTCAAATTGTAATATATTGGCAATATATAAAGGCCTAACACAACACTGTGCGTTCTTGTGTCTGAGACGCATCGCCGTGCATGCAGAGTATGGAGTTCTCAACAGCTTGATTTGTTATGATTCCTTCGTTCCTATAACTATAGGCCTAATTAAAAAGGTTAATGAAGGTTTAGATAGATACAACTAATTGTGTGTGTTCTTGTGTGAGACACACATCACCATAAGTGCAGAGTAGAGTTCTCAACTGTGTCATTCATTATTATTCATTCTTTCATATAATTATATAATTAAAAAGGTTAATGTCATTGTTGCCATTATTATTATATCCTACCTTATCTCCTAACAATGCAGGCATTTCCTTGTGTAGGCCTCATCATCGGCAACCACTCAAAGTCGAGTATGATTTGTCCTCCTGTTGGTGGGTCTGGTAATTTGTGGATCTTTAGGTGGCTGTAAAGTATATATATAGAATATATCATGTAAATATTGTCTGTGGTTCTCACCTTGTGTATATTATCTGCTGTACCCGTCATATGTTGCCATGTTATTTGTCTATATTTGTCAATGACATGTTGTCCTGAGCCAATGCTGTACTGAAAGCAAATTCCACCGACCTTGGTCATGTGGTCATTAATACATTGATTGATTGATTGTTTGATAGAGGCCGATCCTTGATCCACAGGTTCTGTTGCAATGGGGGCATTTCTCAGTTTCTGTTGAGAGCCACCTCCTCCCAATTGTTGAGGTTGAAGCGGAACTTTCTCAGGTGGGTTTTGATGTTGTCTTTGTACCACTTTTTCTGTCCCCGCTTTGGTGCATCGCATCTCCTTCTGGTCTCAAGTATTGTGGTCTTAAGAGCCTTCCAGTGTTCTTCAACACCCTCAGGATATTGTTTTGAGAGTTTCTCAAACAGGGTGTTCTGGAGATGTTGCACCTTGTTTATGTCCCCCAGGTTTCATTCAATTTCGGGCGGCTCAGTTTCTTCTGTGTCCTCCTTTTCTGCATTAACCGGATATTCATAGCAGAGCGGTGGTCTGTCCAGCAGTCATCCGAGCAGGTCATGGCCCTGGTAATGTTAACATCTTTGCGATCCTTGGCCCTGACAATCACATAGTCTATGTTATGCCAGCGCTTCGATCTGGGGTGCATCCACAACGTTTTAACCTTGTTTCTCTGGCGAAACAGGGTGTTAGTGATAACAAGTTCATGTTCAGCACATTTTGATAATAGGAGGACTCCATTGGGGGTCATGTTCCCAACTCCCTCTTTACCTAAAGTGCCTTTCCAGAGCTTGTGATCTTTGCCGACCCTGGCATTGAAATCTCCGAGTAGGAGGATCTTGTCTTCCTTCGGGATGTTCGATAGAACCCAGTCTAGGGCGGCATAGAAGGTCTCCTTATCTTCGTCCAGTGAGACCAGGGTTGGTGCATAGGCAATCACTGCAGTAGAAATCTGGTTTTTCGAGAGCCTCAGGCGTAAGGTCATGAGGCGATCATTGATGGCAAATCCCACTCTGTGGATTCTGGGTTCATCAGCTGCTTTCCCCTTCCAGAAGAAGGTGTATCCACCTTTCTCCTCCTTCAATTGCCCCTCCTCAGCCAGGCGGGTTTCGGACAGGGCAGCAATATTAATGTTAAACCTTGCTGGAGGCGCTGTCCATGAAGGTGTGCACATTCCAGGCTCCAATGTTCATTAATTTGTGTTTTCGACCGTTATGTGAACCCACTGGACGCGGTATTCCAGTCAGGTTTTTAAAAGGTAGGCTATTTTTAGGGCACCTTTTCTAGCCCCTTCCCCATGTGGGATGAGCAGAGTGGATTCTTAAAAAGGGCTGCTCAGTCATGGGCGCTGCTGCCGAGATGCTCTCTCTGCCTCGATCCGAGAGCAAGGCGACTGAATCAGACACCCACCTTCTATGTGCCAGTGCATGGCTAGGAGCTCCCAGACTTCACTGTCCTGCTCCCATCACCGATTCCTGATTGCCATAGGGCTTGTTGGGGGGTTGTAGAGTTGAAGTTTCCTTCAGGAGAACACCAGGCCAGGATCCAATGGCATGGAGACCAGGACAATTGGGGGCCCTTCTTTGCTGCAGCCTTCTTCTGCCTCCACGACCGTTGTGGTGTTCCTCACAGCTCTACATCCTGAGAATGTGATTGGCCACCATCTTCCGCCCGTTCCGCCG
>OMKN01079531.1:0-10571 GCA_900302345.1 Melanonus zugmayeri
GTCTCTTTCTAGCCTTCTATAATCATGCACAGTTTATTGGTTGTCAAACTGTATAACAATACCGGCCATTCAGAGCCTATATCTCTATGGTATGATGGAATCACATGTTCTTGTAACAGCTGGTAGGTGGAAAGAGTCTGAATACTAAGTGTAAGAAGGCAAACTAACTAGAAAATATACTAAAATATTCATGTGTCACTGTCGGCTGTTTATTCTAAACATTAATACGCGCGTGTGTATTAATATGTTGCTGAAAATACGTTCCCATGCGCCTGCTGGTTAGTGTCAGTTGATATTGTCTTATTTTATTGGCTACGATTGGCAGGCAGAGCTGGGAGGCCTTTGATTGCCAATTGGGGACACCTGGGGGCCTGGACTCCAGGCTACTAAAGATGGCTGCTCACACACGCTCTTTCACAGCTCGCCACCCTGTTCTTTTGATTTGAACTGATGCTCTGTTTGTTTTGTTCTTGCACCATACTATCACACTCACCCATGCACTGCATTCACTACTGATGTTACAGACATACACACTTTATGCCCTTTTTGATTAGTTTGTTTTTTTACCATGAATATTAATTATTATTCCTTTCAAATATGTGTGGTCTCCCTTTTTGTCTAGTCCACTGAGCCCGGGCTGTGACAGTTCTGATGAATCTGGTGTAAATATTGACTGTTTATTATTGATCGGCCATTATTTCAGAATAACCCACTCCATGACCACTATTAATTTAGACTTTAGACTTCATGTAGGACTCATGTTGCTGTGATTTCATGTCTTCACACACACACAGTTGGAAGTTTGTCAATACTGTACTTTTTATTAAAATCTGAAAAGTGTACAAACCTCGTTATATAGACCATCGATTATTATGCTATCCAAATGGGTCCTTTAAATATTTCTACATTACTGCAACTGTTGATGAAAAGTATTGAGGAGAAAACAGACATTGAACAGTATAGAACAGTATAGAATGAACATCTCATCAAGGCTTTACTAACAAATACAACAGAAAACTAGTCACATGTACACAAACAGAAGGACTAACATAATAGAAGTATACAAATCATAAACAGGTGTGCACATGAACATCATTAGCTTTTCCCATAGAGCACTTGCATTTATTAAAATATTAAATCTGCCTTAAATCAGGTTCCATGTTAGGCTTATCAAAATAAAAACTGATATCTGAGCCCTTTATTATGAAAAGGTTGTCCAAATTATCCAGAATATTGTAGTAAAGTTATATTTACAATCAATGAATATTTGAAATGCATTTCAAATGTCCAATTAAGGCCGTGTCCCAATACTTAGCCCTACCCCTTAGCCCTACTCCTCCGTTTGCGCACTCCCGTGTAGGGGTAGGGTGTCCCATTTAATTTGGAGATCTAGGGGTAGGGCTAAGTGGTTGTGCTAGATGCGGCTATTTGGCCCTCGAAACGAAGATTTTTCAGATGCACACTTCAGACGGAGTGGTTCCCAGAATGCTGTGCGAACTGAGTGAGCTGAGGCAGCTTAATGAAACATGGCTGCCGCCGGTGCCGATGCGACGAAAGCAGTCCATAAATGTAAGTATAATATCTTTGTAAATAATCATGCAAAACATTTTAAATCCATTGGAATATCTTAGTTTTATGTAGATGCAAAGTAATATGTAATTTAATCGTTATATTACGCGTTATATCATGCTATTCACGATGTCAGAAAGGTATTAAAGTGTACAGGAATTTATCAAACACAAAAATGCAGGAATGGGCTTGTTCTGTCCTGCAAATTTGCTAGTTGCTACCATTAGCAACTAGCAAGCAACATATATGTATAGTACTATAATGTTCTAATCATGCTGTGATAGTTATCTTAACCATGACGTAACCTTCATCACTGTCTGTTACAGCACACTGATCAAACACCTGAGCCAGGTGACTCCACAACAGGTCAAAAAAGAAATATAAGGTAATTAGAGGGCAATGTTGTCTTTAGGGAAAAAGCTGCTGCATAACAATTTTTTAAATAATATTGAGGTGTGTGTGTGTGATTTTTATTGTAGGACCTGAAAACTCCCAAGACTGGCTCAGGAACTGAAAGTAGAGAGGTCACAGCTGCCACCTGGACCTTTTATGAAGATACTGTATGCACGCCTTTTGGGTGCCAGACCTTCAAGCGAGCCTCCTGTTTTTGGTGTCATCTTTTGTGCCAAATACCACATCAGTAAGTTTAGCAGGAAAGCAACAATCTAGTTTCCCAAATAAGTAAATAATATTTCAGGCAAGCAGGTTTCTCGTTTTTTCTTCTTTCAGGACATCATCGAACCTACTGACCCCACAACCCCATCCCATAAAAAAAGAAAGGCCAATCTAGTACTGGATTTCCTCAAGGAGGAATCCGTTCTTTGCTCTGTGTGTGTGTGTTGCTACAACCGACACAGAGACACTGAGGTACCAACATCATATACCCTAAACCCAGGGAGGAGTTCCTCCTGGGTGAATGTGGTCTGGAAGGTGTGGATGTGTGTCAGTGTGTCTAAAGACCCTCCTACATCTCGGGACACTCTGTAGAAGGACAGAGTACCAGCAGGCCGGTCCACATACACTCCTACTCTGTTAGAGCCAAGCGGGGGGAGACGTATGACTTTTACACTACCGTTGTACCGGCAAGAGTAACCACCATCATGACAATAAAGACTCCAGGACTTGTTGTTCCCACCAAGCCCGCTGTCATCACCCCCTCCTCCCCTTGTGATTCCTCTGTATGTCACTCCTATACGAACACGTCCTTCCCTCTCTACCTCCCAGTAACAGCGGCCAGTCAGACCCTCTCTACACAACACCTGGACCTTGGAGTGAAATCTCTCTGGGTGATAAGGGTAGGACAGCTTCTTTATAACCTTCGTAATTTTTCTGTGTTCCTCAGACAGAGAGAGTTGTCTGTGGGCTGTGTTTGGGTCCAGTGTGAGTTTACAGGCATCTGAGGGGAGAACAAGACACGATTAGGCTGATAAACACACAGAAATACACTGATGAGGTAGTTAATCAAATATGAGTAATTTAAATCATGAGGAAGCGATGTGTATTCTGTTCATAAAGTATGTCATTATGACATGTGAACAAAGTGTATAATAACAACGCGTTTAGCATCTTAGAAACATGAATACAATATAAGAAAGCATATATTGTAACTATGCAGCTGTGAAAACACACTAATGTTACCATGACAAAATAAAGTGTGAAACATCATCACATCTAATGCATGACTTACAAGCCATACTTTCCAAGGCACGAATACCTGAAGGGAGCCGAGGCTGAAAGAAACTAACAAACTTCACTGAACTCACTGAGATGACCCAAAATGGCCAGCGTCACGTAACTATATCAGCCAATAGAATGAATGCAGGAAAATAAGTGCACTGTTTTAAATGACCACAAGAGGGAGAAGATTAATTAACTAAGTTTGTTCAGAACAGGATCAAAGTTTTACTGTTGCCCATCCAAATTCCCTTCAGGTAGATCATTGGAAATGAGGCAGTTGTGGAACTTGTGGAAACATGAATGAATAATACAGTATATGTTTTCTTTGTCTTTTCTTTGTGAGTATGATGGCAAGCGGTAGTTTAGTGTTTAAAATATCTAACAGCTTACTGTAAATACTGGTGAATGATTGGTTGGGCCTCCGTTGCTGCTGTAAATGGTGAAAACAGTCCAATTCATGTTCCAGGGGCGGACGTGGACATTTCTTCATTAGTTTATAGTCATTCATGTGTGCACTTTAGTACCTTTCATTTACCTTTCATTGTGTTGTTTTATGTGGAGTTTAGGTGTCATTTGTTATATCATGGATAGTGTGTGGGATGACCTGCCCAGATGTAGGATAACCTGTTAGTGTTTCTAGCGTCTAAGACGCTGTTGCTAGTTGGCCTAAAGAAAGCTCTGAGAAGTCCAGGCTGGACGCATTATGCAGCCACTTTACAGTAAAACGTTTTGTATTGTAGGTCGACAAATATTGTGGGTATCAGAGACATGCATTGTCATGAACACAGGAAAATGGTGATTTTTTATTTCTGCCCCCCCAAACGCCCCCCCTAAATGTATTAATAATATTAACAATATTAATAAACAGCATCACCCCTTATAGTATATTATTATAATTATAATTGTATATAATGGTTCTAATATGACATGTATCATTATAATCTTGTTATGTTATGATTATTACGTTTCTATGTCTAATATAATAACCTGAATTAAATCATAATAATAAGATAATTGTATTATTTTATATCATGTTCTGAATATAAAATACACATATAATTGTGATTAATAGCATCCTGACTATTATGGTCTAATAATAATAACAATACTACTAATAATCCTAAATAATAATAATAATAATAATAATATAACAATAATAATACCTATTGGATTTGATACAAGTAGGATTCATTGTGATTGTGATCATTAACAATATTAATATATGTAAGATACATGATGTCAACCATCATCTTCATGCCCAGTAGCATTTAAATGAACGGACGTCACCTACTGCTGTGTGGATGGACTTTCCATCTAAAGAGTTAGTGTGTGTAGTGATGAATCAAACTAAACAGACACTTACACTTCATTAGAGCTGATTTCAGGACAGGCAGCTTCTTCATCTCCATGTTCAGTGTCTCCTCCAGCTTATCCAGGGATCTCCTCAAGGTCCCTACCAATGACAGAGGACAGACCTCCACTGTTGTCCAGTCCCTAATGTGTGGAGGATTCTTCAGGGATCTAAAGGTCTGGAGGAAGTGGAGGTGGTCTTCAGTGCGTGAGAGCTGCTTCACCTCTGAGCTTCTATTGGTCAGATCTTCTATTTCTTGCTCCAGCTCTTTGATGAGGCCTTCAGCTTGTTTCTCTGTGGATTCCAGTTTCTCTTTAACCATTTGGTTAAGATCATCCCGGCACTTTTCAATGCAGTGCGTCAGAGCAGTGAGGACCTGCACACCATCGGCTATCTCTCTGTCTGCGTCTGCTTTGCTGCGTTCTATTGTGTCTTTGATCTCCTTAATCTTTTGTTGTCTCTCCTGGATCATCTGCTGAACTTCAGATTCCATCTTCCCGAGCTGGGCCATTTTCACTTCATATTCCTCCTTTAGAGGTACAACAGGATGGGACTTGTGGTCCGTCACTGTGCAGAACTGACACACACACACCTGGTCAGTCTGGCAGAAGAGCTCCAGAAGTCGTTCGTGTTTCTTACACATCCTGTCTTCCAGACGGTCCATAGGGTCAACCAGCTGATGTTTCTTCAGAACTGTGACTCTCTGATGTGGCTCCAGGTGGGTGCGGCAGTAAGAGATAAGACACATTAGGCAGGACTTCACGGCCTTCAGCTGGGTCTCAGTACAGACATCACAGGGAACTTCTCCTGGTTCAACACAAGGCTGCTCTTTTACTCGTACGGACCTTCTAAACTGATCAACCACCTCTGATAAGAGGGTATTGACCCGTAAATTAGGTCTTGTGTGGAAAAGCTCGTTGCAAACAGGACATTTGTACTGGACTTGGTCATCCCAGAACGTTGTAATACAGGCTCTACAGAAGTTGTGTCCACATGGTGTGAAAATTGGGCTGTTGAACACATCCAGACAGATGGGACAAGAGAAGTTCTCTTCAGAACAGAGAACGCTGGCAGAGGCCATTCCTAGAAAACATTTTTATATTATTTAAACAGGAAATAAACATTTTAATTTGAATAAAAGGGCAAAAAGAGAGTCTTCATCTTCTTATCATAGATGCCTACATACATTTGACAACACGACCCCCCAGACAGAACAGCCTCAATGAGGATTATGGGTCCGGGTACCATTAGATAATCCGACGATAAATGAGAAAACCAAAGACGGTAGAACTTAATAAAGTGACATATTAACACTCCCTAGGATCTATACCAGGGTAACGTTAGAAGATAGATAGACAAACAAACATCAATAAATACATAAATAAACCTAAATAAATAAATGCATACATAGGCTACATAAACAAAGATCTTTTTGGTTTTCATTTAGACATTAACTGTATTTTATCCAAAAGGTGTGTGATATATTATAGTAGTTGCGAATTAATAGCCTAATATGTGGAAATAGTCTGTGTGCTCCTTCCCAAAAAGTGTTCTCTAAAGTGACCAGCGGAGGTCCTCACGTGTTAGTATATTAGTAAATTAGTATATATATAATTCATGTCTAAATTAAAATAACATTGATTTATGTAGCCTATGCATGCATTTATTTATTTATGTATGTATTTATTTATTTATTGACGCCTTTGTTTGTCTATCTATCTTCTAACGTATTTTATTGAATGGCCATTATATCCTTATTTGGATTCTTTTGACTTCCGCCTCCTGTCTGCCCACGTTCTACTGTCTTTGGTTTTATCGTTTATCGTTTGGAAACCAAAAACCAAAAAAACACCTTTTGACTCCAAATGAATGACGGGTTATCCGATGGTACCCGGACCATTATGGGTCAATATGTTGTACTCACCTTATGATGTTTGGGGGCTGTCGGACTACTGAGTTTAAAGGGTGTTGTTCTTTATCTCCAAAATGCCTCCAGTTCGTGTTCGTACTTTGGTTTGGTTTGGTTTCCTGAACAAGACGTCATCTCCTCCCCTCCCCTTTGTCTTCACGGTTTTATGAGGAGAGATAGGTTTGCAGTGATCTATTGCATAAAATATGCAATGTTATGCAATAGATCACTGCATAACATTCCAATATGCAATGTTATGCAATATGCAATATTATGCAGTGATCTATTGCATAACATTGCATATTGGAAAAAAAAGGGAGAGAAAGTAGAATGAAAAGACATTGCGACCCAATTCAATAGACTTCATGAATCAGGAAGAGAAGAAATGTATGGGAATCAGTTCTATCTTGAATAGTTTTTTTAAATAGATATACATGGGATAGATTCTAAATAATGTAGAATAATACAATTTTACTTTTATATTTGGTATGAGACACACATATATTTGGTGTGGAGCAGACTGACTGGCTGACAGTCTGACTGACAGGGACCAGACCTGATGGACCTCCACGACCTAATGATGAGATGAAACCATCAAAGGAAAAGCTGTTTGGGTTGAGAGGTGGAGGAGGGATGGGTGTCAGATATGAATGAGTTAATCATGTTTGCAAAGCATCTGTCTGCTCTACATCTAGCTATCTTTAAGCAAGTTAGATAAGCTGTGGTCCCAACCAGGCAACAGGGTGTACCTCAAAGTACCTCACGATGAGAGGGCCTGTTCCAAATAACCCTGCTCACCCCCACAGCACTGATAGTATGTAGAACAGACGTGTGGTTCCACCTGACCCACAACACGCCAACACCAGAGCCCAGCAGAGCCCAAAAAAACATCCTACAGCACCTTGAGGAAATCGCCCTAGAACCCGAGGAGAAAGACACTGAGCCCAACTCTAAACCGGAAGTGTCATGGTCGGCCTGGGTCCTAGCGCGCGCCGTCTCTCGACGACCTTAATTGGTTATTTCCGCCCCCTCACTTCCCGTCTTCCTAACGCACCTGTTCACCATCACCCATCACCTCCTGGCATATAAACCCCGGCTTTACACCTGCTCGTCGTCAGAGTGTTTTTTCAGCTACCCGCGGTAACTACTCTCAAGACTCCCCGCTATCTTACAAAGCATCCTGAACGTCCGTGTTATTCGTGTGTTTGTCTGCGTCGAGCTACCCACTGTGTCCTGCTTCCCTTCCCGGTGTTCCTGCTCCTGCCTGTCCGTCGCCTCCTGTCTTCGCCTGCCTTCCCTCAACCCCGCTGTCCTGCTCGCATCCCGCACACTACACTCACCATCACCTGTATTTCATTCTCTCGGACAATAAACTGGTTTTCTGTTCAACTCTGTGTCGAGTGTTCTGCTCAGGGGTCCACCCGACCCAGCGCCCTGACAGGAACCAAGTCTAGACACAGAACAAGAAGCTGGGTACCCCACTGACAGCGGACCTGACGCTGAACAAATGCACACAACTAAAATAAAATAAAAGACAAATATATGCGATTAACGTAGTTCGGAGCATGGTTGTGGTATTTTAGGACATATTCTGGAAATGTGGCCCAGGCCCACTGCGTTGAAATGACCCATACATTGGTCAGGAAAATGAGACCTCCCACGCAACAAATGCCAAATCAAAACGCCACGTTTCAGTGAAGCACCACAGGTGTACGTCCATGCTATAGGAGTAACAGCGGTTCACCAATTACACCGATGACATATCCGCCGTGCTAGGCCAACACCTGCATGGACCTGGCCAAGGGGGGATGGACCTGGCCAAGGGGGGATGGACCTGGCCAAGGGGGGATGGACCTGGCCAAGGGGGGATGGACCTGGCCAAGGGGGGATGCCCCCCCCCAGCTGCGGAGGGAAGCCCACTGTAAGCAAGGGGATGGATCAATAGGATCTTTAGTCGGGGAGGTGGTGAAGATACGACCTCTGTGACCATTTAGAGGACCCAGACCAATGACAGCAATGGCCCCCTTGTAGTCTCGGCTATGGCATTTACAGTAATATTTTAACCATGAATTATTCTTATTTTCTCTTATTTATTTACTCTCAAAGAAGCCAATTTGCTTCTTTGAGTAAGACGCAGCATTTGTGTGAGGTGGTAAAACTGTGTTTAAAAGATCTTGTAACACCATGTTCGTGGCTCACTCTACTAGAGAGGAGACTGGTGTATGCAGACATTAAATACTATTCTACAAGTAGTGTGTGTTACTTTGCATTCATCTGTCCCAATAGTCTTCTGTAGCCTGGTTCCAGTTTGTCTTGCGAGGTCTTCTCAGTTCCTAGAGTTGATTTATTAGAAACTAGGTTGTGCACTGCAGCACGTTTTGTAGCTACTCCAACATTAAAGTTCTCAGCCTCACAAAGAGTCACTTTGGATAAATGCCAGCTGTTCCAACACGCCTCTCTCCCCGAGATGTCATATTGTGCTTAAAACATTCTTACTGACCACAACAGACTCTATCATTCTATATATCTATCTACCTAGCCTAGATCTATCCTATATATCTATCTACCTAGCCTAGATCTATCCTATATATCTATCTACCTAGCCTAGGTCTATCCTATATATCTATCTACCTAGCCTAGGTCTATCCTATATATCTATCTACCTAGCCTAGATCTATCCTATATATCTATCTACCTAGCCTAGGTCTATCCTATATATCTATCTACCTAGCCTAGGTCTATCCTATATATCTATCTACCTAGCCTAGATCTATCCTATATATCTATCTACCTAGCCTAGGTCTATCCTATATATCTATCTACCTAGCCTAGATCTATCCTATATATCTATCTACCTAGCCTAGGTCTATCCTATATATCTATCTACCTAGCCTAGGTCTATCCTATATATCTATCTACCTAGGCCCTCCGATCGGATGAACGGTTCTTGAGGTATGCGAAGGAAACACACAGACAGACAGACAGACAGAGATTCCTGTCTTTAGTAGAGCGATTGTGGATGAAAGACTAAGTTGGATGATATATAAAATACACAATTCAAATGTTCAAATGTAGTGTTTAGGCCTGGTTTATGCTGGCTCATAATAGCTGCTCATAATGCCTTTAAACATAAACGATTGTAGCCAATTATGAATATCATAACGTAAATGACGTCTAACATTTTCTTAATAGTAATTATGTTTTTCAAAAATGTGTCGAACATAATTTCCATAAAACTAATATTTAAATATATAATACCATATCGCTCATATTTAGTGTGCAAATTATTAGTTAATGTATAATAATAATACAAAATGTAATCCAAGGGTATTTTGAACATTTGAAACAGGCACTACATTTCCCACAAACCCATGCGGGGACGTGACGCACGTCGGGCATAAAAGGGGCCGTCTGCCGTGTTGGTCGGTGACTGTGAACTCCAGGAGCGCCACTGCGTCTCTTCGGGCCGTCAAACAACGTCTGAACAAAACAAGTCAACGAATCCCCCCTCACGCAGGAACACGTTGTACTCATGGCTGACGGAGACAACAAAAGCGCGAATATGCTCGTGAGTACTACGGTGTTTCCACTCCATTTAGACGAGTCTGACATTGACCTGTTTAGCTAATATTCGTCTCCTTATTTGAGCTAATGCTGAGCTAGCTGCGGGCCTGTTGTCTTAATGAGGATTAGGCTAGGTGGGGTAGCTTGAGTTAAGCTAGGTGTGTTAGCTTGAAACGCGCACATCATCCTAGCCTTGCTCTAAGGTTCACTGGTCGTGGTTTGGGTGGTGACACTGTGACTGTGACATTGGCTCTTCTACAATAATCAAGTCATCCTAAATCAATAAACTAGGATCAATACTGCAGCAGTGCTGGCATAACACCACAGCCACAGAACTGGGCTGGGGGGATTGTATTAAAAGCAAGTACAGTGAGGAGTCGCCTCCAGGACTGATCACAGGGGGTTTGCTTGCCAACCGCAGTGTGTAAAATGTCCTTTTTCAAGGTTGTTACTCGAATGCAACAGTCTAATGATTAATCATCAAATCTAATGATTAATCAT
>OMKN01079535.1:6587-19919 GCA_900302345.1 Melanonus zugmayeri
ATAATGATGTGATGTGATTGGTGCTCAATGTACTGTGGTAGGAGTTCTGGGCCACTCTGCAGTCTCTCTTCGTCTGTACAATATTATCTTTACTGTTCATTCTTATGATTCTCTTGGGGTTTGGAGGTTGGTCTGATGTCTGGTTATTATTCTTTATATCCTCAGAGAACGGACCTCTCAGACCAAATACCTTCGGCCTGGGAGTAGCATCCTACACAACAGACATAAGAGGATCAATGTCTGCCTTCACTTGCCAACATTAACAACAAAAACCTTTAACCACACGTCTTACCTTGGGCCAAATGCTGGATTTATTATCCATAGCGTCGTCATTCGTTTGATTTGTTTCACATTTATCAGTCTGTACTTCAGCATCACAAACACTGTCTCCTAATTGGGAGGAATTTGGAGTGGTCTACAAGAGATAACGTGCAACAGGTAAATGTATTTTACATATTATACGTCATATAATACACATTATTCCACCAACTACTATACCTTTTCGCTGACCGTGGTTTGGATCAAAGAGTGGGAAAGGTCAGTGTGGTTCTGCTGCTCTGGGAACACGCGTTTCCTTTGCAGAACTGGAGTACTGCTGATGAAGCGCTCCTTGTCCTGTGAGCATTAGAAGCAACGCAACGTGTACAAGTAGCCTTACAACACAACGTGTAGGCCTACGAGTAGCCTACCGGTCGTTTGACATATTAAACCCACCTTTCCACAAACCGTGAGCACAATCTTCCCGTACACCCCTTTCCTTCCCTTCTCGGCTGCCGCACAGACGATCTCCGGGTTCCAGTCTCCTTCCCATGTGAGACACCTGATCACGTCAAACAAATCATCTTCATGTTACACGCGTGTTAAGTTAAGTAAGCAAGTAAAGTTTTATTTATAAAGCGCTTTTCACAGACAATAGTCACAAAGTGCTTGACATGGGGTGCAAGGCTAAAAACACAATATATAGTAGAAGACAGTACAGATAAGGAGATAAAGAATAAATTAAATACACAATAAATACAAAAAGAATGCAGACCAGGTGCAAAGTTAAGAACAATACATATTAGAAGACAGAACACAAAGAAATTAAAATGGAAACACAATGAGTACACAAAGTGCAGATCTGGTGCATGCAGGTCACCCAACCCCTGACCAAACAGAAGGTCTTTATCTGCCTTTTACAGAGTCCGCAGAAACAGCGGACCCTAAGTGTGCGGGTTTACGCAAACACACGCACGCTTTGCACGACAGCAGTAGAAAGCACAACGACGTCCACACCTGGTTTCAAACGAGAGGACGCCGATGTTCTGGGCGTCCACGTCCTCACTGACGACCACCTCCACCGAGACGGTCGCCTCGCTGCACCTCCACTCCCCGAGGCCGAAGACCACCAGCTGGGCCGGCAGGGGCAGCGGGACGTGGACCTGGAAGCACCTGCGGTTCGACTTACTGCAAGAGTTAAGCAACACGGGTCTTACTACAGCATCACTAGCAACGTGCATGCATGCATACGCGGGCCTACCTGATGAACTGACGTGGGGCGTCACGTAAGGACCAAAGAACGAAAAACGTCAGCCGCCCCATGTTATCCCGTCTGGTGCTGCAGAATGAGGTCTGCAGAATGAGGCCTGCGGGACACACACGCATCGGTCTGCAGAATGAGGACACACACACGCGTCGGTAGGCAGGCTATTAATGGATTCTGATTGAAGCACCTGTGCTCTTTCCCTGAGATAGACATTCGTTAAAGGGTCTGAAGCTTTTAAAGCATCATCATAAAAGGATCTGAACCTTTTCATCTGTGTACCTGCTCACTCTGACAGCGATCAGTCAATCTTTTAACTCTTAATTGACCGACCACCATTCTACGGACTTCCCACAGCCACCCACCTCCATTACTCTGTAGCCTAGTGCTGACAACAACCAGACTCTCTCATCTTCATAGAGTCCTATTGATGCTATTCTCCACCTTACATTTTACACATACCAAATCTAATGTTTTTTCGTTGACCTTTATTTATTAATTAATTTAATATTTCATATATTATTATTATTATTATTATTATTAATAATAATGTATTTTTTTTATTATTATTTTGTATTTATTTTATTCATTTGAATTGCTCTAGTACTTTTAGTATTTATTTATTTTAGTATCTATTTTATCCTATACTAGTACTTTATTTGAGTAAATATTAATTATACATACATATTTCACAAATAAACAAATAAGATAATGGCCACAGCCCACAGTTAATCATCAGCATCTGAAAACGGTCCTAATAAAAGCCATGGACACTAACCCAGAAAAAAACAAAGACAGGAAATCAACCAAACCAAGAGAGACCCTCCTGGATTTAACCCCCAGATCCAGGAACCAACTCAATCAGTAGAAGTCTTCATTGAAAAAGCCTTGCATCCCTTGAATCAATGAACCAGTCAAAAACCAGACCAACCCAACCCCGCAAAGACCCACACCTGCACCGCTATGAGCAGCTAATCAACCAAAATCACCCTCAGTAGACAGTTTTATTACAGAAACTCTCAAAGATCTGGATTCACTACAGTCCATCATACCATCAGAGAGAGGAAGGAAGCACTCACAATATACAAAGGACCAAAGCACCAAAGGAAATGCCAGCTCTCCCTCACCATTCCTATCACCAGCACTCATGTAACACCAACCCCAAAACTCAGGACTCATTTCAACAATAAAATCACATACCGCCCAGCAAGAAAAGCCCCACCAGTTACCAAAACAAGGAACCATCACCACTTCCCTGTGCAACAGCCATAGTCACAATGTCACAATGATCCATAAACATCCCACCAGCTACCACCCATCAGCCTCCTCCGCCACATCGATGAACTGTTTGAACTCACCATCGCTGCACGCCTCACGCAACACAGAGAACATGGGACTCCTGGGTATTCACCAAACAGGCTGCCTCCGGTTATCAGAAGCAATCATTTGCAGTTTCAACAAAAAATTATTCACCGTGGCAGTATTTTTTTACATTGAAAAGGCTTTTGACAAAATGTGGCACAATGGATGACTCTACAGACTACAAGACACAAAGCTTAAAATACCACTTCCCATCTACAATATCATCTCAATCTTCCTACACAACCGGCAAATCAAGGTCAATGTCTCCACTTCCCTCTCCACCTTTTTCACTCCTGAAGTCCGATCCTTTTCCTCCTCTACATTTCCGACGTCTACTACCCTCCACCCACTATAGGATGTCTCACAATTTGCCAATGACCTCTGCTACTGGACCTGCTCAAAATCTATTGCACTTGCCACAAAAAAACTCAAAATCTGCATCACAACAACATGTGGAGAGTCATATATCAGATCAATCTTTGAATATGCAGCACCAGCCTGGACCACAGCATCACGTCACCGATTCAACAAACTACAGATCATCCAAAACAAGGCAATACGAATGGCATACAGACTCCCACAATACATCAGCACCCACTATATCCACTATCATCCTTCAAAACAAACCACCATAACTAACCTCTCCATCATCCTTCAAAACAAACCACCATAACTAACCCCTCTCCATCATCCTTCAGAACAAACCACCATAACTAACCCCTCTCCATCATCCTTCAGAACAAACCACCATAACTAACCCCTCTCCATCATCCTTCAGAACAAACCACCATAACTAACCCCTCTCCATCATCCTTCAGAACAAACCACCATAACTAACCCCTCTCCATCATCCTTCAGAACAAACCACCATAACTAACCCCTCTCCATCATCCTTCAGAACAAACCACCATAACTAACCCCTCTCCATCATCCTTCAGAACAAACCACCATAACTAACCCCTCTCCATCATCCTTCAGAACAAACCACCATAACCACCACCACCACAGACAGCACCCCCATGACTTCATTTTACTGCAACTCATTTTCATACCACACCTCATACATCAGATGCATCATCCCTTATGTGTTTTTATTATGTGTATTTTATTTGTATTCATTATCTATTTTATTCTTCTGAACAAAGCCTTGGTCCCATCCTCCTAATGGATGTTTTTATGGATATAAAAAGGGAGCCCTGAGCTATCCAAGCCCTGAAACTAACCAACCTGTGCTTCAAATGGCCGAGAACAGCGTCTTCTGGATCTCATTTACACAAACTAATGAGGACAATTTAACCGTTAGCACCAGGTGTAATTATAGTGACACTGACGAGCCCTATAGGGACGCCTGGAAATAAACCGGGTTTCACTGCTTACCTCGGTAACAATTACATCAATCCCCTCATGAAAATATCATAATAGATCCACCGGGGACCAAGTCTAACCCGTAGGTCTGGAATAAAGATAGACGTATATTATTTAACACTATATCACAAGACCTGATGGCTAAGTTGGCCAAATATGGCATGAAATAAATGATCCCAGACAGCATGTCATATTCATCTTTATTATAGAATACAAATCTGGAATAAAGTACAGTAAAGCTAACGCAGGAAGATTTCATTTCATTGCATTCAATCATATACGTCAGTAGCAGCAAACCCCATTATATCTTTGGAAACACGCATGCACAGCACAACTGAGTGAGGTAAAACCATGTCAGAAACACATTTAAATGGATCGTCGACGAGACGATGTTAGTTTGTCCATGAGGGTTTATGTCGTTTATGTCGAATACAACATGGCTGCACTAGAACAAACCACCTTCATTTACATAGACCTAGACCTCTGCAGAATAACAAGTCCCTTGTGTTCCTCTCTCCGATGAGCTCCCCACCTCATAACACACAAGCCAAACGTGAACAGGGCAAATATAAATATTGAATCTATATTATAGAATATAATGAGAGCTTTTTGCGATAAGGGATGGCTTTTATTTGTGTCATAAAAACTAGGGCCGACTAGTGACACTTGCTACTGTACATTCACTATCCTAACAGACTTGGACCTTTAACTCCTGCAAGGGCACGACTATGACGACACACACACACACGTGCACACACACCACGTGGCTCAAGCTGCTCACTATTTAAAGCGGACCATTACATGTTCAACAAGCACATGATTAGGTTACATGGTACAAAAAAACAACAACAACCATATTTCATCTTCACACACGTAAAACACGCGTGACGTGACGGACAAAGCTGGAAAACGAGAAGGTGCACATAAACAAAACACACACATAATCTCCCGGTTAGCTTGACCGATTCTGATTAAAGCACCTGGCCCAACCATGCAAGTCTATTACATGTCTTCCCTGACTGATGCTACCATAGAAATCTGTTGTTTGAAGAGAATATGCATCTTTGATGGATACTTTATTTGATTGCACGGTACACGGGGGACTTTTGCAAGGCTGTATATAATATATTTTTAGACATTGGAGCAAATGTTGCATTTAAAATTACCCGGTCTTATAAACTTTGCATGTAGAGAACGATAAAAATAGATGTGCTATTGACTATTACTTTCTTAAGTGTACAATCAAAAAATAGTTGATAGTTCTTGGGAGTATGTTTGTTTTTTTTCACACATACATTCTTAGAAAACGACGACATGGATTCTCAGGCACTATAATACACTCTATAGTAAAGCGTTTTGTTTCGCCAGAGTGAGTAGGAGTTATCGAACTTCAGCAGGTAAGTGCCTTCCCCCGGGAAGTCGTGACTCCCGCCGTGGACCAGCAGGTGGCTGTCCTGCCGGTACACGGGTAAGATCTCTCCCAAGTTCGAGTTGTTCAGCATTTTGGAGCCTTTTTCCACATCTCCGCTGCTGACCGGTCCTGCAACGGAGAGGAACACGGGGTACTTCAGCTCCAAGTTTCTGTTCCCTCATTTGATCTTTGCTGCAGCTGTCCAGCACAAAAATAACTCACTTTTCTTCCAACCTAATAGCATTGTTCTATCTTTGCGTTTTTATTTTAGCAAATTCGATATGAATATCCCCTCCACCCCCACAGCATTTAAAAAAAAAACACTTACCTTCTACCTCCTCCTCTTCGTCCTCGTCGTCGCTGGATTCGCTGATGTGCACCGTGATGTTGCGGCTGGTCACCGGCGTCCAGTCGAAGTACACGCCGAAGCCGATGTCGTAGCCGTCGGTGGCGAACTCCCAGCACACGCGCTTGCTCTCGGGGACGGTGGGCACGTGCACCGTCATGATGTCCCCCCGGTACACGGTGACCACGCTGTCCTTCTCCGTCCGCAGCGTCGTCTTCAGCTCCTTGATGGTGGCGGCGGTCCACGTCGCGGCGGGGTTCAGCGGCGGTTGGGCTTTTCACGTCAGACACGGAGCGCAAGAACGTTTAAATAAAATGAATCATCTTTTTAACGCTATTCATTATGAAATTATCTATTCATAATTGATGTTTGAGAGACGGTTAAAGAGCAATCTCAGCAATCAGTGCGGCATAACCCAGCAGGGCGCTACCTTTCATCTCACTGGAGACCTCAGAGCTCCCAGTGGTGGGGCTGCTCTCCTCAGCCTCTCCCTCCAGGTGTTCTGCGGTAATACTCTCATGATTCCTCTGCAAAAAACAAACCAAAATAAGGTCGGTGGATGATGACGACAGATAAGACGGTTATGTCTTCCATCCGAATACAGCGAGTGAGACTCTCCGTAGGTTTTGCATGAAACATCACTTACTACAACGCTTTCTGTGGTCTCCTTGGGGTCAGAGGTCCCATCCATGTCGGATTCGCTGACAGAATTGCAAGAACTCTGCGAGAGATCTGTGTTCTGGAGACTGCGGGGCAGAAACGCAGAAATTGTGCACAGTTTGAAATAAAATCAGATTATTCTGTGGTCAAGTCACTGGAGACACATCCATCCGTGAGACAAAACAAATGGTTGGTTACCTGTCTAGCGGTCTGTCCTCGCCTTGCTTGGATGTGATCCCGGGGAACGACGACACGGACAGGGACGACAACCTGGACTGGAGCGCGGACGTCGCCTCTAATGCCTCCATCCTCTAATGAAGACCAACAGCACAGCCTCAATCCCCGCCCCTCTCAACACAGCCTCCCGTCCGCTAACAGCAGGCCGGCACGACGTCTTCGGTGACAACTAACTCAAACAAAGCTGTAATATAATCCGCCGTGTATCAATACGATACAAATCACGGCCATTAAAACCCGACGGTCGATGTCCCCCCCGCGGCGCGAAGAGGAAGTCTCGGCTACATCCGCTTCTCCTCGGCGGAGAAGCGGGCAGCCCCTAAACGCTCAAAAAAGAGAACAAAACCCGCGGTTGAACTTACCGACAATAGCTGGGATGTTTTAAGGCTTTGTTGTTCCGTATTTCCCGTCAGACTCGGTCCATCGGGGGGTGCCGCAGGCTTGTGTGACGGACGGACAGCTCCGCTCCGCTGCGGCGACGCTTTGCAGTAAAAACAGACCCGAGATTTTCATACTTCCGCACTTTTGCGAATATTGGCGGAAATTCACGGAAATTCACGAATCCGCGTCGGCGCTCGGCGGGCGGTCGGTGGATTACGACGCAATGTCAACAGGTTATACTGAGTGATTACTGCAAACACAGCCAGGAATAACCGCACATAACAGCAGATTAACAGCAGTTTATTGAATTAATTTATTACATAACTTGGAGGCATGAGGAGGTTTAATTAGTTAGTAGTGATTTGTAGGCCATTGAGATGGATGCTGACATATTTTGACTTCTTGACATAAATAATGACAATGGCGTCTCCTTCATGTGGACATCAATCAGATTAATCCAGGGGAAAGGCCTGGGGAAGATAAAACATGAGATGATTCTTTATATACTCCATGCATACATTTTGCATTGCAATACAGTGTTGGCATTGATAAGGGCCTAAAAAAAAAGAGACATATTTTTATGCAATGTACTAGGCTATCTGGTAACACTGGATTGCCTGTTATCAGCAACATGACAAAACAATATTTCACTTGAGTGTTGAGTGACTTGGGTTAGGGTCATATGAGGTCGAGCATCATAAGGAGGCCTTTTCATTTCACTTACTCGTCAGGGGAGAGAGCCGACGCGTGAGCTGAGTTGATGTAACTTTGTGCAGTGAATCCCTCACACTGTGGGGCCTGAAACAAAGCGTTGATAAGGGCAAGAGCGTCCCTGGATCCCAGACTGGCAGATGTGCAGATGTTCAGGAGGCTGTACAATACTCCATAGACCCACTTCTTGTCTAGAGAAAGGCCACCTATAAGACACGCCATCACCGTAATTATATTGAACATTCAAAGTGTGGCATTTTTGACCAGTTCACATACTAATCACTTACTATACTAATTTGGGTTTGCATTTAATGCACACATTGGGGTAATCATAGTCTGCGTGGGTAATGGTGTAGGCCTACATCTTAGAAGAGTAAATACATTACATTTAACCCGGTAGACATGAAGTGCTTTCTCTCAAGCAAAATCATAATAATAAAAGTAGTAGATGTCTTAGTAGAGGTAGTAATAGTAGATTAATAGCCATGCACTATACTTCTAACAACTATAACAGTACCAATAATAATATCCATCATACTACTGATTTTACTGTTTTGAGATATGACAATTATGCTTCATGAAAGAACTGGACATATGAGGAATAGTCCAGAAAGAAACATACCGCTCATCTCCAGAGGACAGGACGCTTTGATCAAGATGGGGTCTTTTAAAGCCCTGGCGATGCCACATTGAGACCACATATCTGCTGTCTCTCCGGTAACAAAGTCATACTGTGGTCGGAGAATGAAGCTGTGCCCAAGAAAGTTTGCCAATCTGAAAGAAAGAGGGAATAGTTTGCGCCAAATCAAAGTGTGAGTGTGTGTGTGAGTGAGTGTGTGTGTGTGTGTCATGGTACCGTTTAGGAGGCACAGCAGTGATGAAGCTGTACACCAGACAGTGCGTCGCCAGGTGCGTGCGCAGGTCGGCGCTGACGGCGGCCAGGTGAGCAGGCAGACAGCACAGGAACAACACGTTCGCCCAGGCGGCCAGTCTGCTGTTGTCAAAGTAATACTCTACTCCTCTCTGAGAGCACTCTGTGATGGACACAGTTAGAAACTCATTACAACTATAGGTCACAAAGGCCCCGTTATTAGGTATAAGGTATAGGAGGGTTAGGGTTATTAAGTATAAGGTATAGGAGGGTTAGGGTTATTAGGTATAAGTTATAGGAGGGTTAGGGTTATTAGGTATAAGGTATAGGAGGGTTAGGGGGGTTAGGGTTATTAAGTATAAGGTATAGGAGGGATGGGGTTAGGGGGGTTATTGTTATTAGGTATAAGGTATAGGAGGGTTAGGGTTATTAAGTATAAGGTATAGGAGGGATGGGGTTAGGGGGGTTATTGTTATTAGGTATAAGGTATAGGAGGGTTAGGGTTATTAGGTATAAGGTATAGGAGGGTTAGGGGGGTTAGGGTTATTAAGTATAAGGTATAGGAGGGATGGGGTTAGGGGGGTTATTGTTATTAGGTATAAGGTATAGGAGGGTTAGGGTTATTAAGTATAAGGTATAGGAGGGATGGTGTTAGGGGGGTTATTGTTATTAGGTATAAGGTATAGGAGGGTTAGGGTTGAACTTCCTGTTGAACTACCTGAACTCTCCGGCCTTCGAGTAGAGACCTGGATGTGAGCAGGTTGCATCTCAAGCGTCTCCAGAAGTGACGTGAGCAGCTGCTTGCCGAGGCGTCCCATCCCGACGATCCCGACGCGCAGCTCGTTCCTGTCGCCGTCCGACGCATGATGACGTTTGACATTTTCTCTAATAGGATCAAAAGAAGAAAGAAGAAGAGCACGTCATGTATTCATCCTCCGGTGTCATTTTGACACTTTGCGACGATGACGTGCAGGCGCGCACCTTAGCGAACGAGACAGCCTGCAGAAGAACGCGGCGTGCGCGCACCCGCACACCGTGAGTGCGTTCGCGCGCGCACGGACGCGCAGGCTCCCTTCTCTCTCGTCGTCCCCGAGGCCGGACTCAAACGAGAAGGCGTCCAGACCCGCAGTCAGGTCCACCATGTCCGCGAGAAGCTCCATCTACCGACTTTTCTCTCTTCTATAACACAATTACACGGACGTTGACCACCTGTTGGCTATCACCATGGCAACGCCTAGACAACAAAAGACTTCCTGTTCCTGTCATCAACAAAGTCATGAAATAATGCAGCTTGTGCTTAGTGTCATGTCTTCCGTTTTTAATTTAACCATTCATGCTTTTAATACAAAGACCAAAAATCACCTGTACACTTATTTACAACAAGGAACAGAGCAGATTCAAAGACTGCAGATCACAAAGCATAAAGTTCAACTTTAACATTTAAACAAACTTAAAAATCATTAAGCATTAAGACTTAGGTTACGGGTCCTAAACTGATGCAGACTTTGGCCAGCAGTAGTCACAGGCGCCAAAATAATAATTTAAAGAATAAATTCAGGTCTTTGCCCCATTTATCATTCATGTGCTCAAGTTTACAAGCCCTTCACTAGAGGGGGCCATTTATGAACAGAGACATTCACACTGCTGTGACTACCCTTACGGTTTACATATTCATGAACTACTACACAGAAGGAATACAAGAAGTAACAATTGTTCATTGTATGGATTTGAGGACATCACACGTTGGATACGACTTGTTTGTTGATGGATTAACCTTACGGAGGCGTCTCATGAGGCGATGGACCGTCCACCCAGCTCTGCTACACGTATGAAGCAGGACTGTCGCCACACGGTTGGCATACGTTTCCCATCGCTCATGAAGTCCCTTTTTTCTGAGCATTGCATTAGATAACTATGAAGGCACCATGAGGGACATGTTGCGGTATTCTAACACAAGCCAAATGTCAAATCACATGAAACCATCGTATGCAATTAAACCGCTTTTACAAGATGCTTTACTTAATTAATCCTTAAAAGCTTTTTTTTCCCGTCAAAAAAAACCACATCAAAATCTTCCAGTTTGAAAAGTGCAGAGCAGTCTACAGTTGTCGAAATGTGAAATGTCACTGGCAGCGCATATTTTGTGCAATAATAACTTATTTTATTCCCCTTCCAGGAGAGGAAAGGGTAAAGCGACTACTCCTCCCCTTGTCTCCACTTCTGAGACTCCTCCTGGCGGGCGTCGGGGTGGATCTGGTTCCTCATCCCGCCCAGGACGTTGGAGGTGGCCTCGGTGGCCATGATCAGGGGCTTGACCACCGCCGGGGGCAGCTGCCGCAGAACCCCGCCCACCGCCCCCGTCATCCCGCGGTGCTCGTGTTCCCGCGTGGCCGTGTCGTAGATGGTCAGCGCCGTGTCGGTGATTCCCTGCAGGACACGCATCACACATCACTCAACCACAACATGGACCCCAAGCGGTGATGGTCAATTTTTGTGCCAAACTTAGATCCGAACGTACAGGAAGGGGCTTAAGGTTTCCATGGTTTCCATACCTCTTTGACGACGGTGTAGGCTTTAGCCACGCCTTCTCTCAGGTCCACTGGCTGGTGGGCGAGCCCGTAGTGAGAAATGCGCTTCATCCTTCTGGGATCTCTTTCATCGGGCACGGGAGACACCATGTCGTACGCCGTCTCCGCTGCCGCCTAAACCAATGACAAGACCCACGACACTCGTTTCAATCTCCATTGACCTCCAGTGACCTTTTCCTCTGAGGCTCGAGGACCACGTTGGACTAACGGCAGCTGGAGGCGACTGTACCTGAATGGTCCGCACCATGCGGTTGGTGAGCTCCAGAGCGGCCATAGCGGTGGAGGTGCCGAAGGACGCGGTGCCGCGCTGGAACCCGCGCACGATGCGACCGTCCTTGCGGTACTGCTCAATGGGCAGCCAGACCAGGTCTCTAAACCCCTGAACTGAACACAACGATGAGGAGGATTAACGGGGTGAAGGGGGTACAGGGTAAAAACTGTAGTTTTGATGTTATTAGCAAAAAAGTGATGATGATGATATTGAAGAAACCATGTGACACCCACCCAGCTGCACCAGAGAGTGAATCGGACCCACGCCACCGAGAAGTCCTGGAAGCTGGTTCTTCCTGATGTCGTTTAACCACTCGTTTATTGCGTACGAGAAGAGTTTATCCACCCCCAGCAGCCTGCAAGGAAAACCCACTGTTACTATAGAAACACCACTGATTTCATCTATTCCCATATATTCCCATATATTACCGATTTCAAACGTACCCTTGTCGATAGCACAGACGTCTCAGTTTCAGCTCGGAGCAGTTCAGCTGCGTCAACCCGATGACGATCCCGGCGAAGGTTCCCTGAAACAACGACAGCGTTTCCAGACTTCAGACTTAAGCGACTTAATACGAAGGACGGCTCGTTCGGATTCGGGCGGTCGGCGCCTTTTACCTGCTCCATGGAAACGTGCTTCCCGTGGTAATCCAAGCGAATCGGGACCTCTGACGTGAAACGAAACTCCCTGTTGGAAAAAAGACACAAAAAAAATCTGGATCGACTGAAAGCATTTGCGAAAAATAAAAAATAAAAGAATGGGAGGTTCTTCGAGATCCTCACCTGAAGAACACGGGTTGGTCTGTGAATGAGGAGGAGGCGGCGTCGGTGTCAGGTTCCTCCCTCCCGGAGGCGGTCAGGCCGTTGTGGCTGAGTCTCCTCCCGGCCGGCACGGAGATGATGGGGGCCGGGTCCGGGTTGCTGCCGGGGTGCTTGGAGAAGCTGCAGGAGATCTCCGGCCCGGCGGGTTTCTTCACCGATACGCAGAGAGCTTCGGAGACGACACGAGAAGAGACCAAAAGATTTATGCTGACGTGACACAACAAGTTCTTAGTTAACAATGATCTCTCTCATGAAGTAGTTTTACCTTCCTGGTCGGGCGGAGAGAACAGTTCTACCTCTGCAGCGAGACTGGCAAAGAAGTCCTTCAAGAAGAACAGGGCGTCCTGTAGATAAAAACAATCGTGGTCATTCCTTAAATTGAACTTGTACTGAAATACTTTTAGACCAGCCTGGGTCGGGGGTAGGTAGGTTGTTACCTGGTCGATGTTGAGGCGAAGGGGCATCAAGGAAACCCGTAAGCAGCACTCCTGGGGAGCCTGGCCAGCCTCTGGACACATGTGCAGCGCCCGGACCGTCAACTGAGGACGGCCATGAAACAAAGCAGAAACATTAACCAAGAGCCTTAACATTACCGGGCTATAGTGATATTCCCGCCCCCCCCCTCACCATGTTGGAGTGGGCTTTGCGGGGCATCTCCTTGCTGGAGTAGAGGTAGAGGAACTTGTTCATCTGCGAGGTGGCCAGCCTGTCCCGGATCTCCAGGTCCTGCACAGTGAACACCTGCCGGGACACAGGCTGGTCGGCGGTGGAGCCGGGGGCCCCCGG
>OMKN01079538.1:6768-17749 GCA_900302345.1 Melanonus zugmayeri
AGAATGACACGAGCTGTGATACTGGAAACGTCGAACACGGAAACATTGCGATTGCATTATGGAGCAACGTTTCCGTCAACCTCTGATATGAAATGGCTCTCAAATAAAAAAGAACAATCATTATCATCTTGTTTCCAGTAGTCAGGTGCAG
Source organism: Melanonus zugmayeri (assembly GCA_900302345.1). Taxonomy (NCBI): domain Eukaryota; kingdom Metazoa; phylum Chordata; class Actinopteri; order Gadiformes; family Melanonidae; genus Melanonus; species Melanonus zugmayeri. The sequence continues at coordinate 6,920 of OMKN01079538.1, forward strand.
GATAACCCACTACCTGCTCCTTAATGACCTGTATCCCATAAGAATAATTCACTGTAAGGCGCTTTGGATAAAGTCTAAGGGTTTGTTTCAACCTCCTTCCTCCTCACGGTCTCAGCTTGGTTCAGCCGGTAATCAGAAGGTGGAGAGGACTTGCCTTGGGGTTCAGCTGTTGTTATGTGGCGTTCTTCTGTTTCTGTGTGATGTGTAATCATCTCAGCATGAAGGTCTGAGTACCATGAAAGAGAGCGAGAGAGACAGAAGGAGATGGGTATATATATATATACAGTATATACCTGTATAGAGAGAGAGACAGACAATAGATAAGGGGATATGAAGAGAGAGAAAACTAGCGAGAGACAGAGTGAAATATGGAGAAAGAGATAAGCGAGACACAGAGATGGGTAGAGAGAGAGAGAGAGAGAATACTAGGCGGAGTGAAAGCGAGAGTTTGTTGCGGAAGATGATGATGAATATGTCCGAAACCGTCAAAGCCATCATCCAACGAGGTCACTGCTATCTACAGCTCTCCATCAATGTGATGCAGGCAGACAGACACACACACACACACACACACGTGTATACACACACACACATACACATTCACACAAATGTATAGACACACACACACACATACACACATATACACACACACAGACACAAATGTATACACACACATATACACACTCACACACAAATGTATAGACACACCAACCCACACACACACACATAGATGCATACATAGACACACACTCAACCGCCCATTGAGCCGCCCATATGTCTTCATCAGGTACATAAGCTGTCAACATGTCAACTGCTGGAGAAGGAACTTCTCAACATATCGCTGTGTGTGTGTGTGTGTGTGTGGAGAGAGTGAGGTTTGCTGGTGTCCCTTTCCCTCCTTTGTCTCACTCATTCAGACAGTTTGTCGATCGACCTCACGTTTCCCTTTGCTATCAGCACCGGTCCAATTGTATGTGTAGGCCTACCAGTGTGTGTGTGTGTGTGTGTGTGTGTTTAGCATGCATGTTGAATCTTGTGAGACCACAGAAGGAAAATAAATGTAAAAAGTAAAATAATTAAAAAGAGATAGGCTACCAATTGGAAATATGTTTAATGCATCCTACTGGAACAGCATCAAAAGCACCACAAAAAAGTGAAAAAAATGAGGAATAATTTGGAATTTAATTGTTATTTTTCTAGTCCTAGCTATATTTAATCTAACTATAACTTATCTAACTTTAATCTAGCTATTCTATGACCCTAGCTAGCGGCGACGCTGCATTGCATTGTGGGTAAGAAGGGGTCAACCCCAGTAACCCGTCCAGAGGGACGTTTCCATGGGCTTGTATTTCTTAAAGCAGGCGGCGGATGGAGGGAGGGGGGGGAGGAAGCCGGGCCGTTCCGGACGTCGGCGGTTATTAACGACGCTTGAAGTTGTTACAACCGCCAGGATATTAAAGCCATGCTACTATGGAGAGAAGCCCCTTGTCAAACACGGCAGGTCAAGTGTGTGCTTTGTGAAGTCCCTCCGGCTGTATATCATTTACTTTATTATGCCGTATGAATATTCACCCGCCGTCCCGTCTGCACGGAGGATTTCAGGAATACCTCCATTTTAATGGAGGTATTCATAAAATCATACATTTTATTCCAGGTATAATGTGATAGAAACCTGCACATGACGACACATATGACTAACCAGGGACCCCCTGCTGGAATAGGCCTACTCATTAAACACAGGTGAATATGGAAGCAGATTGGTTACTTTCATAATAGCCTTTGGGAATAGTTGTGGTTGGTAACCTGAATAGCTTTGAAAATATATATAATATATAATAAAATATATAATAGGTGTTGCATAGTACAGCAGTGGCATGCAGTGAGGTCCGAATCCAGATTTACATAAATATATCCCCATAAACACAACTGTTATCAATTATAGCTTACAACCAGAGTTTCTGATATACTTTATTACCTTCTTACCCCAAACTACACATAAACTAAATATGACTCAAGTTTCATAAGAAAACCCAAACGATAATATGAATATTATACCATTCACAATTGCAACAGATGCAGGGTAGTAAATGACCAATATGAACAGCTTTTGTATTTCATTACATGAAATCACAGTTTCCAAATCATTCAGATGAAAAACTGACAGAAAGGGGAGGAGGGAGAGAGAGGTAAAGAAACATGAAGAGAGCATGGGAGAGAGAACGAGAATCTGATAGATGAGAGGGAGAGATGGAGTCAGTCGAGAACAAAAGGAGAGGAAGAAAAAAGGGAGGAGAAAAGAGAGAGGGGCGAGAAAGATAGCAAGGGTGGAAGCATGGGTGCAGATGGCACTGGGGACGGGGGGGACATGTCCCCCCCAGATTCATAGTGACCGCGATCCCCCCCCCCCCACTCTCCCTACGTCATTAATAACTGCACAGCTGATTAGGCCCAGTTCAAAAATCCCATCTGCACCCCTGGTCAGTTTCACAGCTGGATTATGACTGATGGCATAGATAAAAATAAAACCAGTTACTATGATGCTCTATGAAAAAGATCAGATTGTGTTCTGTCCCCGCCTGTATATTTAAATTGGTTCGATTCAGATGTCTTCAAAGACGTTTTACATTTACAGCATCACAGGTTCTCCTTGAATCAAGGCGTCCCTTGAATGTCTTGATTTTTTCTCCTTCCAGCTGTGGTTAAGACCGAGGCTGACACGATGCCAGGTCAAATTCCAGATCCCTCTGTGACAGCTGGCTCCCTGCCCAGCCTGGGTCCCCTGGCGGGTCTCTCCGCCACCACGCTGACGGACCAGCTCCGGTTCGGAGACCTCCAGGAGTTTGGGACCATGCTGTCCCCCCTGCACTTCCTAGACAAGCTGGGGAACGGGACCCTGAGCATCAAAGCCGAGGTACGAGGCGTAGACAAGGGGAAGAGAACTTGCATTGCAAACATGATCATTGTCATGTTTGCATCTTGAGACTGTTTTTTTCTTTCCCTCACCGTCACCCAGAGAGATGACGAGGCGGATCGCCGGAAGCGGAGGCGAGAAAAAAACAAAATGGCTGCAGCACGATGTCGGAACAAAAAGAAGGAGAGGACGGATTATCTACAAATGGTGAGATTTCAATCAAGATGTCATTGCAAATGTTCTCAATTTCCATTAATGTCAATGTCCATTATAAACATGTTCTCCGTGGTCTCTCAGGAATCGGAGCGGTTGGAGATGATGAACTCCGACCTCAAGTCCCAGATCGAGGAGCTAAAGCACGAACGGCAACAGTTGATCCTCATGCTGAACCGGCATCGGCCCACGTGCATCGTCAGGACCGACAGCGTCAAGACCCCCGAGAGCGAGGCGAACCCGCTGCTGGAACAGCTGGGGGCCAAGTGAGGGGTCCTGGTGGCGTTCCTCCGGGAGGGCGGTGGGCAACTACACCACGCGTGGCGAAGGGGAACCCGCGCCATGCGTCCTCGCCATCATCACAGAGCTCTTAAACCACATGTCAATCAATCCAGGCAGACACTGCTCTGGCAGTTTGTCTCTCTCTCTCTCTCTCTCTTGGTCTCTCTCTCTGCTGCAGAACATGAGTATTTGCAACAACAGCATAATAGCCGTTTCATGAACATGTTATGCATTAAGTTTCTTATGCAAGTTAAGTTTGCATAAGAAAAGGTCCTTATTAGAGAGAGAGAGAGAGACAATAAGGTCCCATCACATTTCCATCTAGAGATAATCACACGATTATTCTTAAGCATTCGATGGCCAAGTGGTTGAAACATTTTTAGTTGTGGTCATTATTTTGGACGCAGGCGTCACATATGCACTTATATATGTTTATTTACAGACTGTTTACATTGTACTTGTGTAATTACTTCTACTACATTGATATATTCTGTTATGTTCATGTTTTTATACTTTTGTATGCGTCACGTAGGCCGGACAAGCTTAAAGCTGTCCGGTTGTGATGTGGTTTGTATTTCTACAGGAAATAAATGTATAGGGTTTTTAATATTTCCCTTAATGTTGTATATTGATGATTTTAGGGTTATGATGTGGGTTTCATGAAGCAGATCAGAGCTGGAACACTGCAGGGTGTGATTAGTCGTGGTCAAAGGAGCCATTATTTCCATCAGAAAGGATTTCATGGATTAACATAGCGAGGCGACTTCCACCCAACTTCATCATATTGCACAGTAGGCCTGCGATATGTGATGGTTGGGTTGGGTAGGCTTACCTTCATAGTAAATATATATTGAAATATGGATTGAACAAGACACCACGCAGGGTCGGCTTCTTTTCTTCTCATTGGTTGAACTTGTAGTTGGGTGGAGTTAAGACTTTGGTCTGGGGAGCCCAATAAACGGGACTTCTTCAAAGCGGCAGCAGGAGCCTACTTGAACGAGGGGATCGCGTTCAAGTTCACCGACTTGCGTTTACCTGTTGACCATTTTATCTTTACTGATTTTTTTTCTTCAATTATTCATATATGTCACGTGACATGTCACCGGAGAGCGCACTACTTATTTTTAGTTTTTCAATATGCAGACAATTAAGTTTATTGCAGTCTACCATGCTGAAATATTGAAAGGACTATTTATAATCAATATAGTTTCGTAAGTATTATTTATATTCGTTGAAACGGGCAGAATGAGTGTTAATACCGACACAGACGATGGAGCAGTTTTGGGATCAGGGACCGACGTGCCTCCTGTCGCCATAAGTGTGTCCACAAGACGCTGGGTGATGCTGCTCCTGTTCACCACTTACTCCACGTGTAACGCGTTTCAATGGCTCCAGTACGGAATCATCAACAACATCTTCACCAGATTCTACAACGTGAGCTCGTTCGCCATAGACTGGATGTCCATGGTGTACATGCTCGCCTACATCCCCTTCATCTTCCCCACGATCTGGCTTTTGGATCGATACGGACTCCGGGTCACGGCGATCGTGGCTTCTTTTCTTAACGGCGTCGGAGCGTGGATCAAGGTGCTCAGCGTCGCGCCCGACTTGTTCTGGGTGACGGTGCTCGGGCAGGTCGCGTGCGCCCTCTCCCAGGTGTTCATCCTGGGGATGCCCTCGCGCTTAGCCGCCATCTGGTTTGGCGCCGACCAAGTGTCCACAGCGTCCTCTATTGGAGTCGCGGGGAACCAGGTAAGTTCTCCCTGTATCTTGGACATTGCCACACAGCGCATCATTATACACATCTAGACTTGTATCGCCTTTAGTTTTCAATGCAAACATATATTTAGGACTTTTAGGTCTACATATGTACATTCTGACAACGCAGATGTTATGTTATGTTAGAATAATACTCATAGTGGGCCTACTAAATAAATGCCTACATTACCCATGAGCCATGGCCATGTGGTGATGGGAATTACGGCTCTTTGAAGGGAGATAAGACAAGATTTTGATCAGATTCAAACGTAGACATCCCACCCATATCATTTAATTTCGCATGTGTGGACTAGGTTTAGTAGTAGCAATTACTCGTATTTCCAGACCTAATGTCAATGGTCTGCATGATAAACATTACACAAGGTGACGCCATATCCCTCTGCTTTGTCAGTGAATTTACTACTTTTACTACCCTCTGTATGAAATGTGTTATGTCAATAAAGTTGCCTTGAATGCAATTCATGCAATGAATGCAACTTAATATTAGAAAACTTTGTATTGGCGTAAAAATAAATAGTAAAATAATAATACATACTATAGCCAACTTCTGAACAATATTTAAAGTATTATAAAAATATAGAAAATATATACAGATTGGACTAGTGACCTGGCCTGGGGTGTGTACACCTGAGCTGCTTGCCTCTGAGCCACATCGGCTCAAACAAGGCTTACTTAATCAATAACATAATAACACAAGACTCCAACAATAGCCCTGAAATGTGAGGCAGAGAAAAACAATCTATTTTTACTCACAGAAAAATATATAACTTTCAAAGTAAAAACTGTTTATTTACCTTTATTTACCTACAATCGCAATCACATTGCTTTTACTAGGTCAACATTTTAAAGCAAATATCCTATGGTGTTCCAACACCTATAGTACACAGATACTAGGTACTTTGTTATCCAACACCTACTGATACTTTTTTTTCTTTGTGTTGTGGAAAAATAACACTAAAATACTTATAAATATTAAGAAGTAGAGAATCCAGTCAAAGTTTAAAGACTTTTATTATCACTTGAAACAAGCAACAGCAAGAGTCTGCGCTTGAGTTTGCAAAGAAGCTGTCCTCCTAGACTCAGACTATCCTCTTATTCTACTCTGTGGATCCAGCCCATAAGCATTAACCAATCACATCATATATGTCTGTTGCCCTCTGGGGGGCTAGGGTTAGGGGGGTGTCATAAAATACCTGGCCTGCAAAGCTCCTTGAGACTGCAACTGTGACCAAGTGTCACACCAATAAAAGCTTGATCCTATTGGTTCTTTACCTTCAGCCATCTCCTTATAAGGTCCTAGCTGGTTTTAAGGCCATATGACCCTCTGTGATACATAAGCCTACTTGATGATTGTCCTGGGACACTAAACATATTGGTGGCATGAAACAAAAGTCACTTACATGTCACCTCTCAGTGCTTTTTCCACACCTATTTCATTCATATAGCAAGGCAAGATCATGATTGTGGAGTGTGTGTGGTTGGCGGCTGGTTTAAGCAGCCTCACCTGGCCCGAGTCAGGCTGATTGTTCAGGCGCCAATTGTAGCAAAGTCCTCAGCTACTAGCCACCACAGGGACTTCAACCCTGGAAAAGTGACTCGTTCAGGGCGTCTCCAAGGACAGGACACGGGTTGATGGTAAAACTGGTTTATTGTCAGGATGAACAATGTTTGCACACGTTTTCTTGTTGTGTTGTTAAACTTCTCTGGTAGTTGGCTGTGACTCTGCAGTCCCTTGGCCAGCAATATTACCTTTGGGGCAGTCACACAGCTATTGAGAAAAAAACAACCAACAACCAGTAGGTAGATTGTTGTTGTAAACTGGTTTATTGGAGAGTTGGCAAGATGTTACAGGCCGAGCAGGTGGTAAACTCTGACATGACCCAGCTCTCACACTCTGCCTGAGTGTGATGGTTGTGTAACCCATGTTACTAGACCTCAACTATGACTGTAGTAAAATAAGATTTTGCAATAAATGATATAAATAAAAAAATACAGATCTTTAATATAGGGATTAACAATTCTCTCTGCCACATACCACTGACAGTATATATTACAGGGCTCCTCTGAAGGACAGTACACGGGTGGATGTTCAAAACCAGTTTATTGCAAAGATAAACAAATGGATTGTTTGCCAGAGCAGGCATGTAGCACCTGAGTGTGTGTGGTGATGCTGGTTTAACCCGTGGGCCTTGATTACCAGATGCATCACAAGTGTGCAGCCTCACCCAGCCGCAGAGTTTACTCAGCCTGACTCGGGCCGGGTGAGGCTGCTTAAACCAGACACCAACCACACACACTCCACAGGGATGTCTGTCATTTCTGTTGAATGTGCTTAGTTTGAATTATGTGTAAAGTTTCAGGTGACATTGGGAATGGAATAGGTCTGAAATCAGTGGTTTCATGTGATATACTTGCGATACTTCATCATCCAATCAGAATCCTTCTTGATTACTGGATAATGCTGGAAAACTTGATATTACGCTGGAGAATAAAAAATAAACCAGCCATCACCACACACACTCAGGAGGAGCGCTGACATGTCAGCACTGTACCACCTGCTCTGCCTACAAACCATTGTCCAACTCAGACACATTATACTATATACACTGGTATCTATATTATTTTATAGAATACAAATAAAATGGTCTCAAACATTCATAATTTGTTATCAGGTATTTTTGCATGCATGCTATGCACTGATCTCCACAGTGACTTCTTGAAAGGACTTCAGAATAGTCCACACCTCCTGCAGTATGCTCCGTTCTTCTTGGAACAAAGGGCTGACTGATGCATTTGTGATGGCCAGGGTGGAGATAATGCATCCTTAGATTGCAGATGCAGTCCTGTTTGGGTCTGTGGAGTGTGTGTGAGTCAGGCTGATTAGATTCTGGGGCTGGGTGAGGCTGCATACCTGTGGTACATTGATTAATCAAGACCCACATGTTAAACCAGCCATCATGTGTGATGATGCAGAGTTTGAACAATTTGTAATTTGTAGGCAGAGCGCCTACAAATTACAAATTGTTCAAACTCTGCAATAAACCGGTTTATTGCAGAGTTTGAACAATGGTTTGTAGGCAGCTTGTCTCGGGCCAGGTGAGGCTGCTTAAACCAGCCACCAACCACACACACTCCACAGGGTCGTAGCTCTGCCATCCCCATTTGGATCCGAGTGGCCTTCAGTTTTTCACCCAGTGTACTCCTGTGAATGTATTCTTCTTTGACTTTATCCAGGGCATCTCTGGCAATTGGATTGATGGTATGTGCCAGGCATGGAAGGTGGGTCCATTTTGTGATTTGTAATGTTGCTTCGTAATGTCAGCAGCATTGTCAGTTATGGAGCAAACCACTTTATCTTCCACTTTCCAATCTTTTACAACATTGAGAAGCTTTTTGGCCAGGTTTTCTGTGTGCCGGTCACTAAATTCAAAACAGTCCAATAGGCAGGAGGACATGTTGAAATCTTCAATGAAGTGGCATGTTACTGCCATAAATGAGGTTGTAGCCCTTGATGTCCAACAATCTGTGGTTAAACAAACACTTTAGACACCCTTTCCTTCAGCGATGCCGCTTCCCTCTGATAAATGTTTGAAACTGTCTGGGATACTGTCTTCCTTGATGGAAGAGTGTAGGAAGGGTTGAGAGCATTGCTGTATCGCTTGAATCCTTTGTCTTCCACAATTTTGAATGGCTGGAAGTCAGAGAGCTTGGTGCCTGGCCAGGCAATGATGTAGGCCGAGTGCTAGTTTCAGAGGTAGATACATGGGTGACAGTGGATGACTGACTTGATGTGGTAGTGGTTTCAGCAGAAGCACTGGCACTTGGTCATCATTATCGGAACGTTGTCTCACCACTTGCGCCATTGGATGCTGTGTTTTTAAGTGCCGATGAAGATTGGTTGTTGACCCTGCTTTAAATTATGTTTCTGATTTGCAAATATTGCGCTCCACTTTATCATTATTGTATTTTTATTGTATATTTTATTGTATTTTCCAAACACGTATAGCTCTTGTGACTGGCTGGTTCTCACTGTGTTCACGGAAGGGGAGTGGATTTAGGACACATGGCTGGACCGTGACACTCTGACCGATGGTGTCATCACGACTCGGTTCCCTTCATTCGTACCTAAGAGCCATTCAAGAGAATCGTATTGTTTCGCGAACGACCCCATAACTAATGGCCATGGCCATGGTTTTTGGGTGGTTTAAGATTAGCCATAGTAAGATTAGCCATAGTCAAAGGAACCATTGTTTCCATCAGAAAGGATTTCATGGATTAACATAGCTAGGCAACTTCTACCCAACTTTATAATATTGCATACTGTAGAATAGTTGATAACACAACCACTGAATGCTGTAAAATGACATATCTTCACGAGCGAGGGACGTGGTTGGTGACAATTTTGGATGGATTTTTGATGTTTTCTTTTAAACTAAAAGTAAAAGATGTTACTGGCATAAACAATAAATAGAAAAAGTATTTCAACAAAACGCTTACAGTATACTGTACATGGTCTGTTGTGAATGGAGTGAATGTGGAGATTGGCCTGGATTGACGTTAGATTCCCGGCCTGAATGGAGTTTAAAACTAGCTCAAGAATATGATTCACTCTTGGACAAATGAAGGGATACAGTCACAAGGTAACGGTTAAAGAGCAAGTCCTACCAGTGGGTGACACAAGGATTGAGATGAGTACCCTACCAATGAGAAGCTGTCAATCAAGAATTAGATGATATACAGTAGATGATGGCATAATAGAAGAAGTGAATGAAGGCGCAGAATGGATTTCAAACATTTAGATTGTGACAAAAAGACACCAAAGATGAGAAGGATTTTGACGAGTGGATTTTGGAGGACTGCTGACTATACGTTTATCACCCATAGGGGAGCTAATCATTTCAATAAAGTTCCCTTTGGTCTTTCATCTGCACCTGAGGCCGACCTATGGAGTCCATCTTATGTGATTCCAGGTGTTGTGTGGTATTTAGGTGGTGTCTATACTGAAAATTAAGCAGACAAGTGTTAGAGAGCTATAGGATTTGAGAAGATTTGAGAAGAGCAACTCGGAACGTGATCCCTGCCTAGCATCTCTTCAGCCACATCAGAGAATAAAATGAAAATATTGACTCGATTTGGTCTAGTCTAGAAGTTGTGACAGACAACCGAAAACAGAGAAAACAATGGAAATGACATTTGACATCTGACAACATGGAGAACCAAGCATATACGGCATACTGTCCAAGGAGCAATGGCAAGATTTAAAGATTTCACAGATAAAGAAAGCGTTCTGAGCAGCTGCCAGCGAAGGAAAGAAATGAAAGAAGGAACTCCTTCTCTATCATCTCTGATTAGATGACCCTTCTAATGTTTAGTTTAAGATTGAAAGTGAAAATATTATGTGATTATATCGTCCAGGCAGACAAAAGAGTGAGAGAAAAAAAGTCAGAAGGAATCCTATGAGGGGAAAGTTTTGAAAATCACCTATATCTGACCCTAACAAAAACACTGGCAAGACATCCCAGGTGAATAGGGTAAAATGTGTAACTAATAGATATTTCCATGAAACTTCCCCAGTTGATTACTTATATTAAGACAATTATTTTTTGTATTACAAGTTTTCTGAAATTGTATATTATAAATGTACG
>OMKN01079543.1:3860-19907 GCA_900302345.1 Melanonus zugmayeri
TGTCATGAGTTTACTGTAGGATTTATTTTTATTAGGATTTTTATTACGAATGTGACATTTTTTATTATTAACAATTAATTATCCATAATTGCTAAGGCCCACCCCCCTTATTTTCAAAACATCAAAAAAATCTGACACTTGTGTATGACAAACAATGTAACTGACTACTAGAATACAGAATTACAAGAGATTTTACTGTAGCAATTGTTTTTATTAGCCTTTGAACATGGCATGTCAGACTGTACAGTCTCATTGTGTCATTGCAATTTTCCCCTAATTGCTATGGCCCCCACCCCTTATTTTCAAAACGACACTTGACAAACAATGTAACTAAGTATCAGAATCCAGAACTGTAACAATTGTTTTTTATTAGCCTCTGAACATGGCATGATGGACTGTACGGTCTGTAATAAATAACAATTGTTACTGTACAATCTCTTGTAATTCTGGAATCTGATACTTGGTTACATTGTTTGTCAAAAGATTTTTGAGACATTTTGAAAATAAGGGGTGAGGGCTGTATCAATTATGGAAAAGTTGTAGTGACACAATGAGACTACAGTCTGCATACCATGTTCAGAGGCTAATAATAAAAATGTCATATTCATAATAAAAGTCATAATATGAAAAAAATCCTACAGTAAAGTCATGACAATTATGCAGAAAGTGCAATCACTTTTCGCCTTTCTCTTTTAATTAGTCAATTTTGTCATGTTGTGTTTCTGGTCGCTTCATATAATAGCTTTTAATTTTGAAATATATTCCATAGAAAAATGCAAACTGGACAGTCATTGTTTGTTTTATAATACAGATTAGTCATTTTAGAAATCTCTCAATAGAGGCCTCTATAGTACAGGATAGAGATTAGTCACTAAATAGAGCAATCTACAGGCCAAATAATATTATTTTGTCCATTTAAGGTGGACTGAAACTGAATAAGGAGCTGGCGAATAACTAACTTTAACTTCAGCCTTTTGTTTTTGCGCTACAGTGTCATAGTCCAATCCACTTAGTTTGAGTCCTAGTGACCACACACTACACTGCTCTAAACACACAGTACACTTGACCCAGAACACAAGCATTAATTTTAATGCCAATTTCATTATTTCTCATGCACTACATCGTCACCCTCTTAAAATAATCGCCTAAGTCACTTTTTCAGGTTTTTCAGAAAAGAGACTTCAGAGACTTCGGCCTAAGTCACTGTCAATGACATAGGCCATTGCATTACCAGGTAGGAACAGCATTTCTTTTCAATTAAGGACTTGGGCCATTTTACCAGAGGTGGCCAGCATCATGAAGAGATGATTTAGGCAAAAATATAATTTTCCTCAAAAAGTGACGTAGGCCATTATTTTAAGAGGGTGACGACATATATTTAAAAAATGCATTTTACAGTCGTAAGATAGCGGTGCCCAGTGGCCCAAAACCAGGGTAAAATATATGGTAAGGTTCCTAAAACAAAAGTATGATGCCAACATCCTTATTAAATATTATTTCAGTTGACATTAGATACTTGACTCCAGACACATTAGAAAAAGTGTATGGAGTAAATGCTCAAAAACATCTCCATCTCTAAATGTAACACATGGGATGGATGCAACATGTAAGTCTACTGCGTGTCTTCCAGACTGTCTCTATACAGAGGATGGTTCCCAGTCATCTCCAGTCTCTGCTGCTCCAACTTTGTCTACTTCTACACCTTCAACACTCTGAAGAAGCTGTCCAGGGCTGGCCCGGGGGGGTCGAGGCCTGGTAAAGACCTGCTCATGGGAGTGGTGTCAGGTGAGAGGACCCTCCAGAAGTGGTCAGATGGCCGCAGGGCAGGATAGTCTCTAGTGCAGTGATTCTCAAAGTGGGGTCTGTGGCATATGGCCAAGGGGTCAGCAAAATAATTAATACAACTCCTACATAATTTATCAAAAATAAAAATGTTTTAAATAAAACAAGCGTACCTTTGAAATAATTGCAATTCCAATGTCTGCCACCCATCTGTAGGCATCTTTGAGCAAAATGCCCAATCCCCTACCTGCTCCTTTGCCATGTATCTAAAATCAAAATTCCCTGTCTGACTGTAAGTAGATTTTTTTGGGATAAAAGTGTCTACTAAATGACTAAATAGTAAATAGGAGTTGCATCTGGGGGGCGGATTCAGTCTTGGTGAGCATGCGGTGGTAGAAGTTGAGCAGAAAGTGGGGAAACACAAGGGGCTTGCAGTAGGATGGCTGACCCCTGGCTGACCTCTTTATGCTCTTCATCCAGGGGCGGTGAATGTGATCCTGACCACGCCCATGTGGGTGGTCAACACGCGGCTGAAGCTACAGGGGGCCAAGTTCAGAAACGAGGACCTCCGGCAGACACACTACACTGGCATCTTCAGTAGGTGAATTTTAAAGTGTCTGGACACCTGGCTTGAAATAATAAAAATGCATATACCGGTATATCATCATAGTTGGGTGTCTCGTTAAGCATCCACAAAAATCGGAGTGAAAAAAAACGTTCATGGCTATTAGAAAACCTAGATAAAAAGCAGCTTATTATGTTGTTGGCACTTTGCCAAGATGGTGTGGGCGTGTCAGATCCCGCTTTGATTGACTTCTCCCTGGCTCCGCCCATGTCAAACAACCTCTAATTTCCACGACAATGGCGCACACTGTAGTCGGTGTCATCCAGCCCTATATGTTTGAGCCGTGTGATTCTCCAGAGAATGAGGCAGAAGCCTCAAAACAATTATTGAATTTGAATTGGTCACTGTTACAAAATGTCAACGAGCCGAGCCGCCTCAGGGCGTATCTCAATGGCCAGGAGCCCCCTCTATCACCCCCGGGAGCCTTGCTAGGCGCCGTCAGGGCGTGGCAGCCAGCGGACGACCTCGTGTCTCCGTCACGCTGTCCACATCTCCCGCCGCGTGTCGAGGTCTCTCTGTCGGTGGCGGGCGGGCACAGTGGGTGTGGGCGAGTGAGTGGCGCTTCTTCTCAAACCCCCCGAGCTCACCCTGTGAGCCTTCGTCGTCCGGATAGCAAAGCATTTTGTAACTCAATGTACATTTCAACAATCTAAATAAAACAGTGGATAAAATAAAAATGTTAATACTAAAAAGAGAATTTCTAATTATGAGCCAGATTAAAGGGGTGTCTTTTCAGTGAGCAAGGAATATAACAATTCACATATGGTCTTACGGGGATCGAACCCACAACCTTAGCGTTATTAGCACCATGCTCCAACTGAGCTAAGCGGCCACTTTGCTCACCATCAAGCATATCAGTAAGCTGAGGAAAATAAACTAACCACGATTCCCCTAGTAGCGGCGAACAAAGAGGGAAATGCCCAGCGGCTCCGATTGGTTCGTGGATCTTGTCTCTTCTATGATTGGTTCATAGTTTTGATGTTGTGATTGGTTCTCCACTTATTACGAAATAAGTGGAGCCCAATTCAAATCCAACATCTGGAACGAGTAAAAAACCTAATGTCTAATACTATTTAGGTGCTTACTAGTATGTACATAAGTCCCTAAATTACATAGTTAAAAGGTTTTTGTGAATTTGGGTGTCCAGTACCTTTTAACACTCCCTTACATCTCTGGGGAACTGGGTCTCTGATACATTTAAAAATAATAATTCTGAATAAAGTGAATGTTTTTTTTAATTCTTAACACTGTGCTGTACTTTCTGCTGTGACATGAATTTCCCATCTGGAATGAATAAAGTACATCTAATATATCTTATATTTGACCCCCTGCCCCCCTCTCCCTTCCTTCCCGGGCCCAGATGCCTTCTACCGGATCATATCCGACGAGGGAGTGGGCACCCTGTGGAACAGCATGCTGCCGTCTCTCATCCTGGTCTTCAACCCAGCCGTGCAGTTCATGTTCTATGAGGCCATGAAGAGGAAGGCGGGCAAAGGGGGGCGAGCGGTGAGAGAGAGATCCACTTTGTTTACGTTGTCCTAAAGCCACTATTTGTTGGCTATTGTTCTAGGTTTATTGGTTTAAGGCTATAACAAGAAGAAGCGTTCATTTATGTATTGAAAAAGTGTGTGTGTGTGTGTTACAGCTAACATCGGTGGAAATCTTTGGGATTGGGGCCATTGCCAAGGCCATTGCTACCACGGCAACCTATCCTCTGCAGACAGTGCAGGCCATTCTCAGGGTAAAACTAGGATAGCATAAAAAATATGCAATATTTAAACAAATGGGGGAACATCTGTAACCATGGAATCCTAAAACTGACCTTTTTGTTCACCAGTTTGGCCAGTATAAGGGCGATGGAAAGGGCGGAGCATTTGCAAGTCTGCAATATGTAGTGTACCTGCTGATGGATAGAATCAAGTAAGTAAAAGCTTAATTTACCTGTGGCTCTTTAGCCCCTCCCCTGTGGCTCCCTGGGTATGTCCAAAAAAAGTTCAAGTTTCAGAAAGTTTTAACCCTTTTTTTTGTTGTCATTTTATATATGTATCCTCCTTTTGCATTCTCCAATTTTTAAAACTTTAGACCAAAATAATATAACATTTATCTGTTCAAAACTTCAAATGTATCAGACGGTCGCTATGGTTACAAAGTGCTGGCTTGCTCGCAGTAAACATTAGCTCAGCCAGAGTATCGATATATCAGTGTTTTCTGAGCTTTTAGTATGGCTTCAACTGCAAGTTTGCGGACCCACAGATCCATAATGAACTTAATGAGCTACACCTGTTTTCGGCCCATACTATTACATCTCTACTGTGATAAAGGCCTATTATCACTATAACCAACAAACCATAACCAACCAATTACCGGATTGCTTTTTTTAAGTTGTCCAAAATCTGTCCTCTTGAACACAGGAGACATGGGGTCCTTGGCCTGTACAAAGGCCTGGAGGCCAAGCTGTTGCAGACGGTACTGACGGCGGCCCTCATGTTCGTGGTGTATGAGAAGATCATCACAGCCACGTTTAAAGTGATGTGCATTAACAAGACGATGAAGCACTGATGATGATGATGATGACGATGATCACCCTCTCCTGTTGAGTTGCTAACCTGCTGAGATGTGTTTGCCTCCGACCATAGAATGGAGCCCTGGCTAGCCACTGAATGATGTGGGGTTGTGGTATACTAGCACTGACAGCAATGTTTTCTTTAATCAAGTCTGTCGTGATAAGATTAGGATTCATGAGCTGATAAAATTCTCATCCTTTATCCATAGCCAATGAGAAGTGGGCTTTGGTGGTTGTTTTTTAATCAAATAATCTTATTTGACTTGTTAGGCCGGTAGTCTATATGGGCCTTTTTTTTAATATGTGAATTGGAAGAGGAATACACTCCATGTAGTTTCTGATTAATAACAAACATCAAACTGGACTACTCCTAGTTGAACTAAAAATGATTTCTTCAACCTTTTTGAAAAGGTTGAATTCATAGGTTGCACAAAGTTAATGATTCCTCATCTGGAAGTGCCGGTTACTTGCTGCTTTACAAGTTGTCAAATCAACATTAACTGTTCTTTGGGCACAAGAGTCACCCAATGGTTTTACCCAAGTTCATAACTATACACTGGGTGTAGGAAAAAGACCAAAGGGGCATGTATACATGTTCTAAACTTCTGTAAGTGAGGTCTCCTTAAAATAATGTCTTAAGTTTGAAAATAACATGTCGATGTTTTCATTGTTAAAGCCGGCTAGCTAGTTGTTTACAGGGTATTACTCGCTACACCTCAGGCACTCGAAACTAAAATATGCAAATAGTTTTAAGAATACACGTTTAAAAAAAAAATGGTACGCTGTTAATTATTAGTGTGGCCTTTTTTTAATCATTTATAAAATTCTGTACAGTCACATGTTATTGTAATATTCCTTTATGTCACATTTACTAATATGTAATTGTACACAATTACATTAAGTTATTGTAATAATCCATATGCCTTTTTTTGTGTCATGTTTACTAATTTCTTGATTGTACTACCATTTAATTTGGAACAATAACTTATTGCTTGTTAACTTGGGAATAAAAAGGGAGAATAGAAACAGTGGCATTATAATGAACAAAAACATGAACAAAATTCTTCATCTTATGAAACAAATATTCAGTATAATACAACAATAGAATACAATATAATACAACATCTATCAGCCTCTGCTTATATTTTATAATGGTAGGTGTGTATTAAGGTCGACCAGAGGGGTTTGGCCCAAAGGGGCAGGGCCAGGTTCAGTTGGTGTCAGTGTGGTGAAATACTGCTGGTCATCCCCTCCACATACCAGGATGGTAGGAAGCAGTAGGTGGAGTCTCTGTGGACGCTGTAGGTCACGTCTTGGTGGGGGTCCCAGGAGAACAGATGCACCACCCTACAGGAGAAATGATTCATATGCAAAAAGGATTTTGTGATGTTTCACATTTTAATACCAAAAACCTCTTACGTCAGGGGCTGGGGGCGGGATTATCGTAATATAGCGATGTAGGTATAGAGTCCCATAGTTTTTTTGAGTTCATTGTCTGGAGATTGTTCTCAATTGTCTCCCTGTTGTGATCCCTTGCTTCTTTCAGTCTCTGATTCTGTAGCCTGTGCATGTTTGATATTGCCATAACACTTGGCACACACTAAGATCCGATTTTTCCTGGTATCACATTTGATAAACTGTTCAAAGCCAGGCAATATTAAAATTACAATTTGCTTATGAATTCAAAATGCCATTCTAAAACAGTCTAGCTGAGGCTTATTACATTACAACCATATACAAGTATATGGACATTTAAGTATCGGACTAAAACTAGTTTCCCTCGCATTTCAAACCTCATTTTGATCATTTTAAGGGCGTATCTTCACATCGTAATTAATTTAGACTATAAAACTGGATATCACAACGTGTATATCTTCATTTCATAACAATACATGATTGTTATGAACAACACAAGATGATAAACTAATATGTAAGAGGTTAAGGTGGACCGGAGAATTGGAATAAGGAGCCAGGTTCAGCCTCATGCAGCTCTGCAAAGATTGCGAAGCAGAGACCTATATACAGTGACGTAATGACGTGGCTCTCGAGCCCTCGGAAAAGCAACCGGTTCTTAGAAGGTTCGCAAGTTGAACCAACTGCATTAAAATGGGGTGTTTCACTTTCTTTCGCTTAATATGTGTTTCGACCAATCATGTTGCTGGAGGGGCTCTGTATAAAAGTAAAGTTTTCAAATCAATACCGTGTCAGACTGGCCACTGTAGAAACACACTCATCAAAATCCCCTCCTGAAAGCTTCATTCACTCGCCAAAATGAGGTTTCTTTGGTACAATATCTCCTTAACGAAACAGGAAACAAGGCATAACATAATTTCTTGTTTCCAGCCCAGACTGTGCCATCTCCCCCCAGATGTTCTGTTATAACATAGTAGGACTGCTGGATCCCAGATTATAATATGGGTGATTGTTTTGCTGTTTTTGTCCCTGGTATTCAACACACCAAATATCTCTTCACACCACTGTGGCTCACCTGGGGTTGTCCTCTCTGACCACCGTCCGGGCAAATGACAGGAACTCACAGCAGAAGTTCATACACACCGTGGGTTTCCAGCAGTTGCATTCATTCTGAAATAATGTCATAAAACAGAATAGAGGGCCAGACATTTCCATTTCCATGTGCAGTCCGCCTAGCGCAGATCACTTCATAGTGAGCCATGTCTGCTGCTGATTAAGCAAAAAAGGCTTGATCATCCAGTACCTTGATAAGATGTGAAATCTTGGAGATGTGAATGGTCTCTGTCCTGACGACCAGGCCATCGGGATCCCGGAAACCTGCAACGATACGAGGGACTCCCGGGAGGAAGGACTGCGCCCACCACTTGAGCAGTTTGAACCTGAAGACAAAAGCAACCACCAAGCATGGGGAACAGCAGTTTGTACAGACAACTGGAAATATCTAGTTTTTTGGGGAAAAAATGTCTTGGGAGCGATCATTAACCAATCACGTGACGAGTTCATTTCAAGCTCAACAAGGTAGACAGCAGAGCAGACACACTGGACCAAAGCTCTGTGTGTGTTCAACTTGACCCAGTTCCACTGTCTTCCTGCCTGTGTCATACATTTTTGGAATGGCGACATGGAAAAAAGAATTCCATGATGGAAGCTGTATCTTCAGTCCAATTTGTTTATCAGACTCACAAAACCACCTTTGGTCACTGTGTTTATAGGCATCATGTCCATGGCCAAATAACAAGTTATGGCCTCTGTTATTTCTCTGTGGGATGTTTTGTCAGGAGGAGCCAACAAGGAGTCACACTCACAAATGAACCATAAACACTTAAAAGAAAACTGCTCTTAAAAACGGACTGCTTTTAAAACTCCTAATTGTTTACAACTTGTCACTTACTGTCTTACTTGTCACTTGTTTATTGCTGAGATGTACAATTAATTGTTTGTTGAGCAGATGGTAGGAACTGACATATCAGGGCTCAGAGAGTGAGTGTGTGTGAAGGTGACTGGTTTAAGCCTGTGGGCCTGATTACTGGATGCCCCTCAGGTGTGCAGCTTCACCCAGCCCCAGAGTCTAATGAGTCTGACTCGGGCCAGATGAGGCTGCTTAAACCAGCCACACACACTACAATTATTTTTTCCCTGTATATAGCTTTATATTATTATTATTATTATTATATTGATACTGACTGATATTCTGTTACTTTCCTTTTATTTAATTTCTATACCGTTATATAGTTTTTATGTTTGCTATTTGCACAGTTGCCAGAGTTGTTGCAATTTCATTTCACTGCTGTTGTACATACAAATATGCATGTGATGAATAAATATCCTGAATCTTAAAAAACTCCAGAAATGGACTGTTGTTGTAATGATGGCAAGGTTTTAGATTTGCTGCTACTGCAAATTATTTGTGTAGTTCTTTATTGGTTGTATTGCAGGTGGTGATAGAGGTTGGTTGTGTGTCGTCTCTCCTGAATCCAAAATAATTGCAAATAGCAGGTGCTGTTCTTTTCCACCATAAGGTCTTTGTCAACCACATTTTCCTCATTCTTCTCTCCTTCCTCAGCCATCTAACATCTAACCTCGCAGTCGCCACCAAATTGAGAGCAATTAATCTGAGGGTACCTGACAGCTAGCTGGGGCTTCATCTGAATGGCCAAATGGTGTGAATACATGGCCTATGTTCGCATGCTGAGTGTGAATGCATGGCATGTGTAAATAAATTATTTTTCTTATTCATCGCCTTTCAGGCAGTCTTTTGCAATGTGTTTATATCTTATATATGATTTATCTGTCAGCACTACTTGCTACCGTTGTAATGTGATTCATTGATCTAGGGATGATCTATGGGTTTAAATTACCTATGAGGAGCTAGTTAAAGTGTTGGACTCCCAGCCGAAAGGTTCTAGGTTCAAACCCTGATATCCAGTCTTACCTGTAAAGCAGGTAGCAAGCAATAATAATACTACATTTATTTTATATAGCGCCTTACACTCAAATAAATGTGTAGGATTTACTTGATAAAATCTTTTTAAGTATTTGCACTAGTACTTTAAGTACATTTTACTGCTTTAATATCAAGTACAACTCACTTGCCATTATCAAGTAAAATGTATTTACCATTAACTTAACATTCGTGAAGATATTAAGTCAATGTTACTTAATTATATTTAAGTTATATCTAAGTCATGCACCCAAACACTCCTACCCACACTCCTACCCTTCTCCTGACAGCGGGATCTTCACACATCTTAAACAGAAAGGCAATAACACGCAAGATGACTCAGCGTGCCGCTCCTCCGTGACTCCACCACCGTCTTCTTTCTGTTGTTACTTTTGGTGGTCTATGTCTTGTCGAAATGCGCATGCGCGGATTCAAACAGGCTATACTTTAGATTAAAATGTACTTAGTATTTCTAGGTTTATGTGCAGTGACTATAAAACATGTAAATAATATGAGTAAATCTATAATAAAACATACTCTTCCCACACAGATAATTAATACAATTAATTTATTACATAAATAAAATGTGTATATATTTGAATTTTTACTTGAGAAATTCTAGTTCTCACTGAATCTTAATATTACAATGTAGAAATTATGACAGTTAATTTAATATATTTTACTCTACCACAAAGTTGTTTTTTTGAGTGTACATATAGTATCTCAAAGCACTTTACAGACATTTGCATTACATGGACACATTCACATTACATTGACAACATGGTGGGGATACTACAGAAAAAGGGAGACAGACTAGAAATCAACAAGAAAAAACAAAAAATAAATATGGGCAGGTAAGCGTACAGATGTGTAAATGTAAGTGATGCAGGGGTTGGAGGGTCAGGAGTGAGGGTATGCAAGGGTGAACAGGTGGGCTTTGAGGTGGGACTTAAAGGTTTCTACGGATGGGGCTTCTTTGATGTGTGATGGGAGTTGATTCCAGTTGTGGAGCAGAGGAGGAGAATGATTTGTTTTCTGTGAACTTAAGCAAGGTGCCTAACCGCTACCTGCTCAAATGTATCTAAAAGCAATCACTGCTTTGGATGCTTGTTGGACACTTGTTTCTGTTAAATGACTGAATAGTATCAATGCAGTACAGTCTTCCTAGAGGAAAACAGGACCCTCATACCTGTGGAAGTTACTCCGTTGTTTGGGCGTGCAGATCTCTGCCGAGGTCTTCAGCTCAATGTAGCAGGCAGGGGCCGCGGGGGCCTTGGGCCCTCTGTCCCGGCAGTCCACCTCGCCTGAGAAGAGCAGCTTGTGGTCGGCCAGTTTAGTCTGGACCACAGTGCAAAAGGCCTCATTGGTGTTGACCACGCCCCCTGGGTCTGGGGAGCCCTTGACATCATCTACGAGGAGAAGATTACTCATCGCAATCTACTCATCATCAAAATGACTATAGGCCTACTATTTTAGTAGAAGCCTTTATCCAAAGTGACAGCCATTCTACTTTCTGTGGTCTAGCCATGGCAGGTTTTGCAGGTTTTGTAGCTTATGCATCACCATGTCTTGAACCTACACGTGTGTGTGTCTGCCTACCTGCACATAGGTACTGCTCAAACTTGTAGCCCCAGTACGTCATCTCTTCGAGCCGCTCAGTGCGGTTGTCCCTTTCGCGTTTCGAGGCCTCCGTCTCCACCTCGCTGAGGTACAGGGTGCCTCTGAACAGGGTGGCCGCCAGCAGCCAGCCCTCCCGCGTCTCGTACGGCGTGGTCAGCAGCTTGGTGAGATGGCCGCGCCATGTGACAATGTCCACCCCCAACGCCCTGGGAGCACAACAACAACAGAGTGTCAAGGTCCAAATGATCCTTCTTTTGAATGTGAAATCCCAATCGGAGAGCAATGTATTATTGTGTGTAAGACGGGAGATAAGAGATGTCTTACGGTGATGACAAGGCTGCAGCCACACCGGACCGAAGCTTTGATTTGTTGGCTAGAATCCACCGCAGGATGTGGTCCAGTTTCTCCTTCACACCGTCGTCTCTCTTTACAAACCGGTCCTTGTAGCCATCCCTTAGGTCAAAGTTTGGCCTAGGATTCGGCTCCACAAAATATCTCATTTGCCTGGCGTCGTTGAAAAACCTACGTTCAGAGTCCAGTGAAAAAGAGCCCACTTCCACGGGCTGTTTGTATACCGGGAAGTCTTTCTCGTAGAGCTGCCGCCTGGTGCTCAAAGCCCGGCGTGAAGACGCTGAGGAGGATGAGGAGGATGAGGACACAGGAGCTGGAGCGCCTTGGTGCGGCGGGTGGCTCGGCCTGAAGCGTGTGTGCTCAGGGCTCACACTCAAAGCGTCATTATCCTTATTTCTTTTGGGGTTGTGGTAACTGGAGGGTGGATGGTGCACTTTGCGCACTCTGTGTTGGTCCATCGCAGCGTACAGTCAACAACACACAGTATTGTACGAGTTAAAAAAAAGTGTTCTTCTGATTCTTATTTTCAATAACAGCGATTTTGTGTCGAATATTGAGTGGGGTTTAACAGGCTGGAAAAGGGTATTTAACCCCCAAGATTCGCGATCCTAGTGTAGCCAAATGGGGGTAGCTAAAGCTACCTGGACCTGGTAGTTATTAAATACTACTTCCGGTGTGCACGGCATGCAGCATTAATGTTGACCACTAGGGGGCATTGTGTAGTGATATTAATGTTGACCACTAGGGGAAGTGTGTAGTGATATTAATGTTGACCACTAGGGGGCAGTGTGTAGTGATATTAATGTTGACCACTAGGGGGAAGTGTGTAGTGATATTAATGTTGACCACTAGGGGGAAGTGTGTAGTGATATTAATGTTGACCACTAGGGGGAAGTGTGTAGTGATATTAATGTTGACCACTAGGGGAAGTGTGTAGTGATATTAATGTTGACCACTAGGGGGAAGTGTGTAGTGATATTAATGTTGACCACTAGGGGAAGTGTGTAGTGATATTAATGTTGACCACTAGGGGGAAGTGTGTAGTGATATTAATGTTGACCACTAGGGGGAAGTGTGTAGTGATATTAATGTTGACCACTAGGGGAAGTGTGTAGTGATATTAATGTTGACCACTAGGGGGAAGTGTGTAGTGATATTAATGTTGACCACTAGGGGAAGTGTGTAGTGATATTAATGTTGACCACTAGGGGGAGTGTGTAGTGATTAGTCTCATTTACAGCACAGAAGAAGAGCTGGAGTCCGTTTACTAACTATTTGGGATTTGAACGTGTTGGTCGCTTTTTATGAATACTAATTAAGTTAATTAACCTGAATCCACACAAATGATATCATTATTTTACCTAATGGTCGATGGCAATACATGGCTTTAAACGGTATTAGCTACGACGTAATGAACGGCAGGAAGGGAGTGTTTTAGCATTAGCGAACATTAACAGTGGACCAGCTGATGCTTGACATTGTGGTCTTGTGTCGTCTGTGGCCAAGTCAACCACGTTGTACAATTCGTCGCAACATTATAGCTAGATATGAATCGAAAACGAGGCCTTATTTCAGACACGTTCAAAGTGAAGAAAAGAAGAATATTTTCAGAGAAGTTCGGCGCTACCAATAACAACGGTAAGAAATCATTTGGCTCATTATACATGTCCTCTGCTCGTTGAGGTAAAGGCGCCTTGCTTTTACTTGTGTTTTTGTTCCAGATGGACCGATGGACGTTAAGTCCACCCTGCTGGACCTCATGATGCTGTTTCCCAGAAAGATCTTCAATGACGCTTTGCCTCAAATTGTGCTGAAGCATCAACTTTACAGCATACACGATGACAAGACTAGGGTGGACAGGCAACTGGTAAGATGATCTCCTACACCCTATTTGTCAAGAGCAGCACTAAGAATAAGTAGTAACCATTTAGTTAATTCGTTTATTTCTTCTTCTACAGAGTGAACTTCGGGAACAGGGCGAGGTTTTGATGTTTCAGCTGGGCTTTGACTCTGACGCCTTTGCGCTTGTGTTCACTTCAGACTATAAAGCCAAAGTGTTGGCATCACAGGAGGGCAAAGAAACACAAGGAACGGTCGAGCGGTTCCTAGAGAGAGTGTTGCCTGCCTGTACAGATCTGAGCTTCAACAAAGACAAGATGCTCAAAGAGTTCCTCTTCACAGACTCTGAGATAACGTATGGGAGTGTTGTCACATTTCTTTATGCATCCATTATAGTACTGCTGTACATCATATAGCTTAATGTAGCAGTGACTAGGGTGTTTGACTCCCAGCTGGAAGGTTCTGGGTTTGATCCCCGGCCTCCACAGCCTACCTGTAGGCATCCTTGAGCGAGATTCATAACCCTGTGTATCCTTTATCCAAAGCGATTGGGAATTCACTGTAAATTGCTTTGGATAAATGTGTCTGCTAAATTGTTATTTTAAGGTACCCCATTACAGTTCATAAAAACATAAAGACCTTTTTTGTTAAACATATCAAATCGGCGTTGGCCAACTTCAGCCAACATTATATAGTTAGGGTGTTTGTTGGGGCAGTGTGCAAGCACTTTACAGAGCTCATTCTAAAGGGTTTTGTCCAAAATAAAGAATTTGTAAATACTTCAATACACACAATGTTAATGCAACTGTAAACTATGACAAACTCTGCTTGTTGGGTTTTGTATGTTTTGCTTTCAGCCTCACAAATGGTCTGTCTTTGTTGTTCTCTCCCCAGGCAGCTTGTGAAGTCGGGGGTCCTTACTGTGAGGGATGCAGGCAGCTGGTGGCTCGCCATCCCCAACTCTGGGAAATTCACCAAGTACTTCATACAGGGTGGGTGCCGTGAACTAAAGAACCACCATGTTGTTGTTCCTGCCATTCCAGTGGCTGTCTGGAGACGGCTTTGTGTATCTTTCTTCCTTGGTATGAATGTAGTGCAAAATAGATGGTAGGAGGAATGTGATCCTTCAGGATTGAATGGATCATGCAAAAGTGACAACACCCTGCCATGAGCTAACTCCCAGCATGCATAGATAAGTTAACTGCAATGTCTCATGGGTGTTAGCCAGCCCAGAGGAGGCTTTATATAACTGGGGAGCGTTGCATGCCCGCATGGACATGTTGGCCATCACAGCTTCTTAAAGAAGCACCAAACGGTTCTGCAAGTCTCAATAAGCGAAGGACAGGTGTGTTGCATAATCAGCACCGGGTAATAACCATATCAGCCAATAAGGGGTGATACATGCAATAGCGCATGTTTAACCTAGAGGAGTCATCATTGAATGCAAACCAATATACAAGTCATGTTCGGGGTTTGGCTCTCTATTGTTTGGATTTCAATGTAAAATGTCATACTTTGAGGTGAATGATCTCCCATCAATTTTAACTTCCTTCATGGTGTCCTCTGTTTCATTAACCTTACTCTTATTCTTTTACGTCAGGTCGTAAAGCAGTTCTCACCATGATCAAGAAGTCAAAATATAGCGAAGTGTTAAAAGAACAGCTGGAGGAAAGGCGGACTAATGCTCAAGTGAAGTTCCAGATGAAATACCACATCCATGATATTGTAGGTGCAGAGTTGGTGCAAAGGTAAGTCTGTTTGAAAACAATTCTAATGATTATTCAGAATCATTCCCCCCTAATTTCCCCTATGGGATTAATAAAGCATACCTTATCTTATTATCAACGAAGAACAGAAGATGAACAATATTAATACTATTGTATAAAGTAGTATTACGGTTTAGGTTTAAATAATTTAAGTGCATGTTGTGTATTAGAATATATGAAATTGATACATTTTAAATTGGCTGAAGTTATTTTGCCATTTCTTTTTTAGGATACCAACAACTTCAGGGACATTGTTGCGCTTTGTTGACGACTGAACCACTGCAAACATGTGGGTTGTCTTCTTTTTCCTAAAGTGAATGCATGTCAACAAGAAGGCTTATGAATAATTTGTTTGTGAACAAATGTAGTTTATTTTTTTTGCCAGATGAAATATGAAACCTTGTGGGTTTATACATTTTCAAAGGGACCTTGTTATTAGGTTGACAGTTGTTTGTATTAAAGATGACATGTTAAGCATTTGTGTCATTTGCAGATTGCGTTATTCTAGCCTGCCAGACACACACATGATCTGGAGATATCTTGATCACTTAACACCATCTACACATTCATCCTGAATTTAAATGACCAATACGACATAAATATTAAGACAAATAGCATAATAATCGAGTGATCAAAATGTATTGGCTTTTCTCAAGTGACGATGGCTTTATACCATAAAACATAAGGTCACATTGGCATACACTGGAGAAGTGATGCCTCATTACAATACAGCTGAGCCACATGTATGCAACCCTGATCTAGTAGTTAAAATACATTTGTAAATATGCAACAAAAACAAAACTAGCCATTCTAAAATGTTCAGTATATGTTGCACATACATGCCATTAGCATTAATTACAAAAGCTAAGCTCTTAGGGAAATTAAGGTAGTGTTAATTGTAGGAGGTAAACTAAATATATTCATAGTGTTAATTTGATGGTACAGTGAGTATGCAAAAAAACCCAAACAATGACAAAGATCTGTATATTACACCATTTCTGACAGAAGCTTGGATGCTGTCAAATGCCTTCAAAAGGGTGACATCACCAGTAGTGGTTCTGCTATAGTCAAATGTGCTACCGGGGGG
>OMKN01079544.1:0-15167 GCA_900302345.1 Melanonus zugmayeri
AATGCTCTAATGGAAACCATGAATATGTATTGATCCTGTTCGAGCATTGCCCTTGAAAGGTTTCAGGACGGGGACGGGGGGTCTTTCAGAGGTAAGTGGTGGCGAGGCGGCAACAGATGGTGTCTCTAATTCATTAGCAGCAGATCATCATTTTCCCAGGTTAAATAGGCTCGGCTGTCTCGCCCGCAGGTATAAATTGGGCCCCATCGGCTCTGGCCAGCCACCAGCTCTGCTGTGATCAGTCATGCAGCTCTACGCTAATATGAACAATGTGTCACCGCATGATGAACTGAATCAATCACCGATCTCTGTTGCTGCTGCAGGAATTATGAGCATAATGGGGGTCAGGATCTATACAATACACCTGGGAGGTGCATTATATAGGTGTAAATCTATACAGAGACACAATCTAGCGTGTGTTATGGCTTTAATAATAAAGTGAGCATAGCAAAGCATGCACTAATATACAGCTGATTTTTTCCTGTTCTTCATTGATTACAAAAAGATTCTTCATGGTTACAATGGTCGAAGAGCAGGAACAGTTCCAGTAGTACATCCAGTAGTTTATAATCATTGCAGCATACTCTATCCATTTGTTTGTATTATTAAATATTACTTTCCTATCTTGACAAAAAATGCTTTGTGTTTGCAATTATGCAAATTGTAAGTGTGGAAATCCCTGAAAATCATGTCTTTCTCTCCAGATGAATAAAGAGTTCTCTTATCAGTAGGCCTATATGGCTCCTTTGCCCAGACCATGTTGACGAAGAAAAGTATTAAATGTAGCCTATGATGTTAGGGTCACTTAATTTTGTCACAGAAAGATTATTTAAATCACAAATAATTCGATTTTAGATTGGCACTATGATTTATCTTTTGTTTCATGTTGAACAGAAGTGATGCAGTGCAGTGATCAATAGGCCTACAATAGGCCTACATCTAGATGTAGACATTTGTGATACCAAATAACTTTTACTTGAGTAGAACGTTTCTGGATCATTTTTACATAGGTATAGGATACAGGCCTACGTACTTTTCCCCCCCTATATTGTTTTTTCGTTCATTCGGGGCCTCTCCTTCGGGGGCCCTGGTGGGCTGGGCCTCCGCCTCGAGCCTCGGGGGCGGGGCCCTGGTTGGAAACGTACGTTGACTACGTCACGCAAACAGGAAGTATGTGACCAGAAGCGGCGATTTCAATTGGAGTGGCGGTTAAACAGCAACAACAACAACAACAAACTTCGCGTCACATAAATCATGTTGCATTTGTCGTAAGCTATAACAGTTCATTGCTGTTAACACTTTATTATGAAAATAACCTGTTCCTGGGTCGGTTTGCTACTAACATTAATGTTTCGTGAAGATTTGTGTTAGCAGAGTCAGCAGTCTAGCTGTAACTTAGTTGTATATCACATCTAAGCCTAACTTTCTGTTTATCTCTCGACACTCGACAATAGTTTGTCTGTGACTTTCAATCTGTTATGTATGCATCAAAGAATAGCGATGGGTGTCGATGAGGAGCTACATGTGGGATGCGTTGTGTACATGGCGACAACACGACCGAGCTAACGGCGAACTGGTCCCCGGGTTATGGCGAATGGAGAACTGAGTCTGATTGACAAGGATGTGTCAAGGTAAACTAATCTCTACTGCTCCTCCTTTATGGAAAAATAAAGTGCTTGCAATGGTTCTCTCATTGCACCAACATATCTCATATCTGATGTTTGAGTATAATATGGTCTATGGTCCACTACAATGAACAATGTAAGCTGTATCACAATATTACAAAAAAACAAATATCTCCCATGTCTATCAAAATCCCATGTATTGCAATTCAATATGTGGCACATTTCATCTCCTCGTTCCCTGTGCTTTTCCCTGCTGTCTAGTTTGTTGGAAGTTCCCCTGAGTGCCACCGTGACGTCGCTTAATCTGCACTGCAACCGCATCTCGAGGATCGAGGCCCTGACCTCGGGCCGCCACCTGCGGCACCTAGACCTCTCCTCCAATCACATCTCTCGCATCGAAGGGCTCGCTTCCCTGTCGTCCCTCAGGACCTTAAATTTATCCTGCAACTTAATCGCCAAGGTCGAAGGTGAGTTTTCATCTCCTCTCTCTTCACAAAGACCATGAGAGTCAGCGTGTGGGTGTTCCCCAAATCGTTATTCTTCATTACGTGAATGGCGGTTGACGTGTTTTATGAGCCGCGGCGTCACTGAGCCGCTGATGTCCTCTTTCTCTGCCTCAGGACTCAATGGCCTTGTGAACCTCACGAGACTAAACTTATCCTACAACAAGATAAACAGCCTTACCGGTGAGTGCACAACATGAATGAACCAGGTCCTCTCTATATCCTCTATGGAGTTAAATTAAAAGGTGGAAAAACAATGGCGGCTTTCATAATAACGATTTCCAACTTGATGGTATCGATTCCACTGTGTCCACGTTAGGCTTGCTTTATCTCCATGGAGGGGACTACAAGCTGAAGCAGCTCAGTCTCCATAGCAACCACTTGGACAGCATCAACCACCTGCTGCAGTGCATGCTGGGAGTGCAGAGTTTAAGAGAGGTCACCTTGAGCCTTGATGGCAAAGGCAACCCTGTCTGCAGCTTGCCAGGTAAAGTGTACATAATGGTACGGTATACAGTTGTGGGGGTGGTCTCATTTTCTTTAGCCACTGGTGCATGGCAATAGAAGTAATATGCACCTGTCACCTCGTTGTTTAACAATGGAATTCTCTCCCTTGATGTTCGTACTGAACTGGGAAAAAAATGATTAAATGTATTTCGGGTTTCAAAGTTGATGCTCCTTATTAAGCCACATAAGCATCCACTGAAGCTTTAATGAAGAACAAATAAACATGCTATATGATAAGAATACTGCGCAAAACAGCTACATTTGCTCATTAGACTGGACGGGGCCATAATATTAGAATGAGTAAGCTTGGTGAGCACCTGTCAGGTGTCAGGAAGTGTGGGTTCATCTCATAGGTTTAACTCATTATTTGGTTACGTGAACAAGACCCTAATTAACCCAGTCAGAAGCACATCACGGATGTACATTCTCTGGGCCTGTAAGTAATGGAAAATGACCAAGGGCAAACTAAATATAGCCAGTGGGAAGAAGCTCTCATCGCTACACATTGGCTGACTGCTATATATCATAATGAATTCTACATTATATAAATATACAGTATATCACAATAACATAAGATAAGATGTACTTTATTAATCTCACATGGGGTATCCTTTTATATAATCAAGATGCTGTGGTAATGAATGAAGAATGTATTCTTTGCATTGAAATATATGAGAATTGGAAGGGGGGAGGACAAAACCTGTATTGTTTTGAACCTCATTGTTATAGAGGGCAGTCCAACTCATCATAAATAATGAAGACTACAAAACTGTTTATGACGATATGAATATATACACTGAAACACAGTAAAGCTGAATTGATGATATATTGAATTATCCCCAGCTCTAATGGTCAATTATACTGAGTACCTTTGTCTGTGTTCTCATCCCCTCTGTTTGTCCTTGTTGGTCGATCACTATCTTTCTCTGGTGGCGTTCCAGAACACATTTATCATTCCTAATCATTTGCTACATTGTCATGGAACCCACCCCTCAAATCATGCTCCACTTGTTTCATGAATTTTAAGTGTGCTTGTGTACTGTAAGCTGGCTATCGGTAATATTCAAAATAGAGTAAAAGTAAATCCAGCCACAACCCAAACACTAGCTCAACGACGAATCGGAAGGTGGGCTTAAAACAAAGTAAAAACGAATGAATTAGATACAGGCGCTAGAACAAGAGTTTTTATGTTGTTATTTTACATGTTGATCATGGAAACGAAGGTGGACACTGGGGAACACATAAAACCATTTTTTCTCAGGCACGATCTGGACGACCCAATTCAATTTAAATAACGCACTTATTAATTTTCCCGCTAGGAACTTCCTTTGCATGGTCCAAGGTTTACAATGTATTAAGACGTGTGAGAGACAACATACAAGTAATGGCAACAAAGAAGTGCATATTGAAAATCAGCCTATATTGTCCAGGACACGAATGTCCATAAAATCAGCACATATGTGCAAAGTCTAGCTTAAGAAGATAAATGATGGAGTAGATTCAGTAGAATATTGCTATCTCTCCCTCTCTTTGGTTGCTCTAGCCTACAGGGAGGTGGTCATGCAGTCCCTACCACAGATCTGTGTCCTGGATGGTGTAGACCGACTGGGGAACGCAGCCCCCGTAGGAGAAGACAGCCCTGGCGACATACCCGGTCTGGAGGACTACGTGGACTATCTGTTTTCCTCCGAGACCAGTGGCAACGAACAGGTTTGGTGACGTTGGAAACGTTTGGTGACAGACATTCACTTATGAAAATGTGCAAAGAATTTTGTTCAGGAAGGAATCGCAGTTTGGACTGTGACAGTTAGAGTGGGCTGGGGTACAAACATCATGTCTATTATAGCCAAGCATCAGTGATGTTCAAGTAATAGGAACTTTGAACTAATCCAAGTATACAGTCAATGTCAGAGCAGTTAGATATTTACTCAACCACTGCTATGCCATATGCTGTGCTATGCCCCCCAATAGCTAAAGCATTAGCAATAATAATTGAACAGTGTGGCCTGACTTTCCAATTAGGAACTCTCAGTTCAGGCGGCATATTTTTTTTTCCTACTTGGAAGTCGGAAATCCTGAGTTCCGACATATAATCGAATGCGGCAGTAAACCCCGGTCTGTCCGTGTGTTTTCCATAGCGCTCTAAAGGTGACGGCACCCTCACCACACCCCGCATTGATGAGGTCTTGACTCAGTTCCGCCAGAGGACCATCTCTGGGGAAGCCCAGGGTCCGTCCACCGCAGCTGCTCCAGCAGACAGAGTTAACGAGCAGCGCATCAGGAAGCTGGAGCACCAGGTGTCACAGCTGTTCCATCAGGTGCTTATTCTTACCTTTGTCAGGCTGTTTGATGCCCCCTGACTGATTACGCATGTGTGTGAAGTCGTAAAGTTTTGATTAGATGTGTACTTTTGCATCACAGTGACAGTGGAGTGTCCACACTGGGCCAGTGTGGACATTAAACAGTAAACATTCCTGTGTTATTTTGTTGTTTGTTAAATCAAAACGCTTTTCCAGTGCAGTAGTTGCTATTGGCCGCACACCCTTGCTTGAGCGAGTGTGAATTGCGTTCTGACAACGTTTGACAATGCGCCTCACACACACATTTACATTCAGGGCATTTAGCAGATGCTTGTATCCAAAGCGACTTACAGGAAGTATGTTTGTCAGAAGAAAGTGCAACCACAACATATCCCTGTTAGTACAGTAAGGACGGCCATAGAGCAAATTTTAAAAGATCTTAATAGAGCAAGTTTTTGCTAAGTGCTATTTAAGTGCCAAGATGTACAGACATACGATGCAAAGTACTATTTAAGTGCCAGGACGAACAAACACACCTGCTCCCAAAACGCAATTTCTTTGCATCACGTAGCGTTTTTTTTAAATCTCGTGGGCGGAAGTGTCTGCTGCTACAACGGGGGGTTTACTTACCCTTTAATGAACCCGTAATTATACTTTGATACAGGCCCCGGCCAGCGCTGGGCCTGGCCTTTCCAGGGTGACAGTGCAGAGGGCCAAGAGGGACATCGACCACACCTCTGAGAGCGATTGCGACAGTGGGAAGGAGAACAGGAGGCGTGGCAGAGCCTCCACGCAGCGTAGCACTAGCAGCTGCAGGAGCACGCCCGTGAGGAACGTGCCCATGAGGAGCAGCTGCAAGGGGATCAGGGCCCGGAGGTTGGACAGGTAACCCCCCTGCTGACCAGTGATGGCCATTACACAGTCACCAAAATAAATCACTTTCATGCTAAATGTAAAACGTGAACTAGGATTTAAGTAGGAATAAATCAATCAATACATTTCATAAATACAAGAGAACATTGTTTGTCCAAATCTTGTGTCATTCGGGCACTGAAATATGAACATTTTCTAAATCAATTGAAATTTACTGAAATTCGGCCAATTCATCAGCTAATGTTAATAACACAGTTTAACAGATGTATGAAGTGACATCTATAACTTTAACTTTGAGTTTAACAGCGCATTGACAGTGATTTATTATTATTGTAATTTGATTTAAAATCAGAATTTAGTGACCAACATGGTTTATCCACAGCCCTTTTTATCTGGATGCACCCCACTAGTGCAGAAAACGACTCGCAGGACAAAATGAGCGAGAGCCGCTTAGTGCGGAAAAAAAATCTGCAGGCCCCCACCAGCACGAGAGAAAAAAGAAGCAAAATGAAATGCCCGCCCACAAAGGCGACGGCATCCAATCCCCGCTTCACCAGAAATCAGTCATGATAGCACAGTTCGTTCCTATAACTATATAGGCCTAATTAGAAAGGTTAATGAAGGTTTAGATAGATAAAACTAATTGTGTGTGTTCTTGTGCCATAAGCGCAGAGTAGAGTCCTCAACAGCTTGATTCGTTGTTATTCGTTCGTTCCTATAACCTATAACTAACGAATATGTCTCTGAATATGTCTCTATAAATTGTACAATATAGAGGCCTAACACTAAATACAGTAACTGTGCGTTCTTGTGTCTGAGACGCATCGCCATGCAATGAAATAGGCGGGGCTGGATCGGGGGTGTCCACACGGATACGGCCTTTGCGCGCATGGCCAACCAAAGCACTGGTAGTCACGCTGGAGTAGCACTCTCACGTATATTGCACCTCATACAAGTGGGTGCACACATTTTATCCAAATCTACCGGATGTCCAATAAGTTCAAGTAAGTCTTTGGAAAAATGAGGCACCATTTTAATGTTGCCTTTTAATCAATCTCTATATAAAAAAATGAATTCTTTCACCATGTCTAATAGATGACAACATTACTGCTGTAGGCCTACTTGATCAGCTAGCAGTGATTCACTGACGTGACCTTGGGCAAGTCAGTGAATCACTAGATATTCTGTGAGCAGAGTTGACACACAAACAAAAGACCCGATGTCAGGTTGTTTGGCTGAAAATATTTCACCGACTGCTCCAGAATGAGCAGTGAAAGTATGGTTACTGTACCTTCTGTTGTGAAGAGCATATGTGTTGTTGTGCTTTGAATATAGAGCAAATCCACCTGACCTTCAACTGCACACCAGTGGGGAGGGTGGTATAAATTCTCTTTTCCCGAGCGAAAGCTGTAAACTCTCCTCCTCTCTGTTGGAAATGACCGCTGCTATGATGTACGACACTGCAGCGAGTGTGCACACTTTTCATTTTCATCAGCCGCTCATAACAAGCGCACTCAGGACTACGTCATTTAAGTAGCCCCCACCCGTGCTCATCAGAAAAGCAAGGGGCCGATAAAGATTCTCTGGTGAATTTACACCTCGCCAAGACACGCTTGGATACACCGGTAAAGCCGTCAGTCTTCACCATTTTTTACTGAGCTCGACTTTTTTTTAGGCTCCAGGGCTTTTTGTGATTGATTTTTGTATATTTATTATTATTTTTCTTTACTGCCTGTTCAATACCTGTGATTTATTTGATGTGCAGCGATCAAGAACATCCTAAACACAAGGGGTCCAAGTGTATAGCGGGGCCCAGCAGGGGGGCCCGGGCCCCGAGCAGTGCAGCGGCAGTGGGGACGGCCAGGGGGGGCTCTTCCAAGACCACCAGGGCCCCAGGGGAGTGGAACACTAAGCCCACCGCAGAAGAAGAAACCTACAGGGTAAGAGACGGGTTGGTTTTACCACCTGTATCTTCTTCCCAAGTACAAAAGCTGTAACCGGACCGATGAGTGGATCCGAAAGCCACTGACGTCCACGCAGCAATCCTACGTGATATTGTAGTTTCGCTTTTTGCGTTATTAAAAAACATTTGTTTTAATGAATTGAATCGCTTCAGAAATGAAAAGGAAAAAAAATCAGTGATAAAAACACGATTCTGCAGCAGTGGTCTCCTTCCTTTTATCTTTTTTTTTTTTTTAACTACAGTGTTACCGGTAACCGCAGTGTGATGCCTGTGAAATGAACGTCAGTTGACTAGGCGGTCCTTCAATGTGGCCCAGGACACACCCGCATACACACTGCTAAAAGAATGTGGCCATGTGTGGCCCAGACCACCTTCGAATGTGGTCTGAGCGATCGGATCTCAATGCATCCTCAATGCGTCTTGGGTGCATTCACACCTGTATTTAGAGCTGTCCACTTGTGATCAGATCACCCAAGACGCATGTTAATGCCAGGCGTGACCGGGGCCTTTAGAGCTCGACGTTGAACCACACTATGGGCTTAGTCTTGACAGACTAAAAATATCAATTAGATCAGCTTTCTCCCTTTTCCTTTCCTTTGGTTTCCTTTCCCCCCGGGTGGTCCCTGGCCTCCTTCCTTCCCCCCAGACCATCGTGGAGGAGCGTGACCAGGAGCGGGAGCGGCGCTGGAAGGCGGAGCAGGCCACCAGGAGGCTGACAGAGCAGCTGGAGGGCCTGAAGAGCAGGGCCTGTGAGGAGAAGGACCTCCAGGACATGGCCCTGCACACCACAGAGAGGTGGGAAGGATGCGGGAAGGATGTCTCTCACACACACACACACACACACACGATGCACCATGGAGCTTTCAATGCAGTCGTGATATAGGAAATCATTGAGCCATTCCAACCCCCACCCCCCTGTGGATCTTAGTTGTCAACTTAATAATGGATTTCTTTCCTTTTACGGCGTTGTCTCTCTCTCTCTCAATCTCCCTCTCCCTCTCTCGCTCTCCCTTCCCGCCTTTGATTCATGTCACCTTCTCCCATAATGAATATCTATCTATACGCCATTGAAATTCCACACTCACTGTCACAAAGCCTTGTGCAAAAAGGCAGGATGTCTTGGTTTGCCTGCCAGGTTTGTCTGCGATAATGGAGCTGTTTCCTACGGGATGGGAACAAAAGTGTACAAAACCTACCGGCTTGCAAATATACCTAATGTTGACATTGTCTGTGGTCTAATGATCTATAATTAAATGCTCTACATCACCCAATCCCTCCCAAAACCCCAAAACATGTTGGACAACTCGGCACATCTGATCAACGCCTTTGAGAGAGAGAGAGAGAGAGAGCTCATCGTGTCTCGTGGTACTGTGTGTACTGTATGGTGACATGTCAGCCATGGCATGCGCGTCAATCTTAATGGCCACATTTGCAGGGACATCATAATGACCAGGGTGCGCACATCCCTCCTCTATACCCTACTCTAATCAGCAGATTGCAGAGGGAGGAACTGCTCCAGGGAAATCCATGAGGTGGTCTCCAGAATCATTTCCTTACTTGTAGACCTCAGATGTATGGTCAACCTGCACACCTTTTTTTCTCCACTGTTTTGTTTTTGTATATGAATTACATTTTTCTTCTCCTCTGGGTCCACGTCTGCCATTATCAACATTCTCCCCTGTACCTAATATTAAAGTCTTCCAATGGATTTATTGGCAGACATTGGTTTTAATCAAAATACGGGCGATGGCAGAACCAGAACACTTTCAGGAGCTCTCGTCCCATTGGCTGTCACTACAGACTGAAGGAGTTGCTGTTGAGGGAGCGTGCGGGACGCTCCAACCTGCAGGGGCGTGCCGACGAGCTGGAGGGGCAGTGCCAGACGTTGGCCCAGCAGCTGGAGAAGGTCCGCGCTGACGAGGACCAGCACAAGAGAGCACTGCGCAACCTGGAGGAAAGCGTCTCCCGCGCTGACGCACTCAGGGCGCAGCAGCGGGCCGAGGAGGTAGCGCTGCCACCGTGGTTCAGTGTGAAATGTTATAATGTGAAACCTTAGCATTGATGCTAACAGCAGGCTAACACTGATGCTAACATCAGCCTAACCACTAATGCAAACATCAGGCTAACCACTGATACCAACAACAGGCTAACACTAATATCAGGCTAACACAACAGTACAGGCTAAAATTATTGTTAATTGTTTATTGGAAATATTTCATTCTCCATTGTTGTATTATTATATTTTTATGTATTGAATTTATTGGTAAATTATTATTATCTACCTTATGAAAAATCCCACTTGTGCACCTGTTCATTTATAGTTGTATTCTATTCTCTGTATTCTCTGTAAGGATGTATATAAATGAATGAAAAATAATTGCATGTACCGACGGTGTGTAACGGATGCAGCGGGGAAGGCTGTGTGGAGCTAACCTGTGCTGAGCTTTCAGGTGAAGCGGCAGCAGGAGCTGGAGAAGCGGGCGGTGGCTCTGAAGAGGGAGGCTGAGCTCCAGAGGGCGGCTGCACAGCAGCTCAGAGCCCAGCACCAGCAGCAGCAGCAGCTGCTAACTACCAGGGAACAAGAGCACAGGTAGACCGCTGGCCGCTTCAATGGATAAATACCTCTGAGTAGTATGTGGACCCTAGAAGGAGATACACACGCACATTTTGCCACAATTTGTGGCAAGTGCCGGACAAGTGGTGTAACAATCATAGAACTATGGTAACAATACGTTTTGAAAGAGTAGAGTCTGCACACTGTATATCGCTCCCAAGGTGTTCAACGTTTCCATCACTTTCGGATCTTTATCAGGACCTGACGGATCCGAATGTGGCATTTGGATGAAACAACGTTGTTTTTATAGGATATGGACGGTATCTTTAGTTTGTCATCATGAGCCTAACAGATTTTGCCAAATTGTTTTGTGATGAAATAGTTTTATAATCATGATGCATATTATTGACATTGTTGCAGTAACATTCAAGCAAACAGTTTTTGTTGTTCAAGAATGCCACAGTTGCTGACTCCACTTTTGGGATAATGTGTGTGGGGTTCCTGCATTAGCATTTGCCGCTTTTCTCACTGGCAAATGCAATACCTTTTCTTTTTCAAAGGAAGGAGCTGGCATCGCGACTGACACCCGGCGGGGTGGAGTTCCGCGAGGCGGTGGCGAGGGAGGTGGCGTCGGTCCAGCAGAGACATGCCCAGCGGGAGGCGGAGCTTGAGGAGAAGGTAGCGGCGGGGCGGAGCCAATACACCGCCCTGGAGGACGAGTTCCGCATGGCTCTCACCATTGAGGCCGCTCGTTTCTCTGAGGTAGGACCGATGAGATGGCCAATCACGGGTAGATCGGGCACCTTCGTTTTTGGTCCCATTTAAATTTCCCTCAGCCTCCTCTCCTGATATCCAACACCACAACAACAGAGGAAGCTTTGACCTTGAGTTGGCCCCAATCTGGCTGAGCGTACTTTTTTATTCCACCTGATGTTAAGTCTTAGATCAAACCAGGATATTTTCACTTCGGATAAAGTCAGTCTCTGGAAGCAGGTTCTCATTTGAATTGAATCAGTTGGTATTTCCTTGTTCGGGTTACAGGTTTAATTTGGCCCCTGAAGGAAATGTAATCTTGTCTCCAAACACGCCCTCAGCACACCGCCCTTCCTATTCGGACAAACCAATTGGAAATTCAAAACCCCCATTGACCCATGAAATTCCTATTCAGGTGCCACGTAAGGTTTTTTTGTGCTTTTATTTAACCCTTAAAGCTGCTGCAGGTAAGATTCCAGAGTTGTAAAGAGAGAGAGCAGAGAAGAGCAGAAGAGAGCAATATTTTGAAACTAAACAAGATGGCAAGATGGATTCTCTTGAACCAATCAGGGAAGAGATGCCCTGATTGGTCAGAAATGAGCTGGGAGAGGTCTAAAAATCTAAATGGTCTCATATAGAGGCAGGCGAGCAGTCAACTCGAAACATTCTCACAGCACATTTCACTCACTAATAGCTGACGGGTGGCTGTGGCATTTCTAACAAATTACACTCAAATTAGAGCTCTTAAATTCTACCTAGAGCACCTATAACCTTTTAGTGCACTTTCATTTTAAGCACCCCCCCCCGCCTCTCTGCAGGTGAAGGAAGCATGTGATCACCTGAGTGCTGAGCTCTCGGAGAGCAAGGCATCGCTCGCCCAGACCCAGCAGAGAGAGAGGAGGTCGTCCTCTCTGGTGCCAGAGCTCACAGCCATGGTCAAGGAACAGAAGAGACGCATCTCTGAGCTCACCGCTGCCAAGAAAGAGGCTGTTCATGACCTGAAGGTGGCGTTATGATGCTTTTCTCCACTCTGTCTGAAATATGTATAAATATTCATGTTTATAATATTAATTCTAAATATGAATATTTACACATGCAGTATTTTAATATATAATTGTTATAAACATTGATGGATGATCAGTTCATTCTCCTTTTAGAATAAAGCATGAGCCTTTAATAGAGATTTGTCTTTCTACTCAACATAATGGATGTTTATGTATATATTCCTCTCTCTCTCCATCCACTCGCCAGTGCCGTCTACACTCCCTGCAGGCGGAGGCGGAGCAGGACCACCGTCTCAGCCTGCAGCTGGAGCTGCTGAAGAAGGACAAGTCACGGCTGCTCTCCCAGCTCACCGCCCAGGAGTCGGTCATCGATGGTCTCAGGGCCGAGAGGAAGATCTGGGGCCAGGAGCTGGCCCAGCAAGGTAGGGGAAGAAGAACTTGTCCTTTACCGTCCTGGGTTCAGCAATAAGGGGGGCGATGGCCCAGGGCCGGTGAAAAGTCACTTTGGGACAGTAAAACCTTCAACTCACTGTCCCGAGCCACTATCGGGGCAGTGCTAAAAAATCCTCCAGTGTTCGTTAATAAGCACAAAGCACGTGCCAATGACCGCTCGTGCCTTTCATTGTCATCTGAGGTGTTTGTATTTGTTTAAATAAATGATTTAACATGTCAAGTCTTTGTTTTGATGTACTCACGCTGATAATTACAACTTTGATTGAGAACCAGTAGAAATTGTCTTGCGACCAAAATATTTTAATGTTGAACTCTGCCATGTGACACGCAGGGGCGTGCCACCAAATTCTGGGCCGTCCACAAGAGTGAAAAACAAGCTATAGCTATTAGAAAACCTAGATCAAAAAAGCTGCTTATTATGCTGTTGGCACTTTGCCAAGGCCGCGTGTCAGGTCCCGTTTTGATTGACTTCTCCCTGGCTCCGCCTATGTCAAACGAGCTCTCATTTCCATGACAATGGCGCACGCTGCAGTCGGCGTAGTCCAGCCCTATATGTTTTCCCCTGCCGCGCCCCGATGCCGCATAGCAAGGCTCCCAGGGGGCCCTGGCCACGCGACGAGACCCGCCCTGAGGCGGCTCGGCACGGTTCGTCCGGATAGCAAAGCATTTTGTAACTCGCTGTATATTTCAGCACAAAGAAACAATGAATTAAAAAAAGTCCGGCTCAGTTGTAAAACTAAGGAATGACGTCATCCTCAGCGGTAGACGTGACCCAGGGAAGCACAAACCACCATCATGGGAACAAATACAATTAGCTATGTCACTAATTCGCTACATAGCGAATTAGCTGAGACGCAAAAAGGCAGATTGAGCGGGGGAAGTGGGAGGGTTGGAACAACTGACAACATTTTCTATGACTGGTTCGTGGATCTTGTCTCTTCTATGATTGGTTCATAGTTTTGATGTTGTGATTGGTTCTCCACTTATTACAAAATAAGTGGAGCTAATAATCCCACCCAATTCAAATCAGGAGCGAGTAAAAAACGTAAATAATGCTATTTCAGACATGGATGGTAACTAATGTCTAATACTATTTAGATGCTTACTAGTATGAACATAAGACCCTACATTACATAGTTAGAAGGTTTTTGTGGATTTGGGTGTCCAGACACTTTAAGGTTGCAAATTAAATGATTCCACCTAGTGGTTGTTTTAAACACACACACATTTGTCATGGTGGTGTGCTTGGAAGAGAGCGCTTGTCACATGAACACATTATGTCGGCAGGGGCGTCACTGGCTCAGGACCGCGGGCGCCTGGAGGCCAGGGTGGAGGTGCTGGCCACCGAGCTGGAGACACAGAAGAAGCAGAACGGGCAGGACGGCGACGCCCTCCGGATCAAAACCAAGATCATAGACGACCAGACGGAGACCATCCGCAAGCTCAAAGAGGTCAGCGGAGGCGGGGCTAATGCAAGTCGCTACTGGGTTTCTTCCTGTTTAAAAAGCTTTCTGTTAGGAGGGGAGGAAAACCATTATGACAGTGTGTTGGGATTGCTCTACTTCCACACCTACTTCCTCTATCTCAGTGTTACATTCTCCATTGTGCAGTTGTTTATCATTTGTCCACATTTGTCCACATTTGACTCGCACACTCTGCACACTGGTTTAGGACTTAGTGTTACCTATTTGAATCGGATTACATGTTTTATTACAAAACATGTATATATATTTTGCTACACTGACAGCACAAGAATAACAACTACAATGTCAGTCTCTTACACAGTCTGTCC
Organism: Melanonus zugmayeri; assembly: GCA_900302345.1. Lineage (NCBI taxonomy): Eukaryota > Metazoa > Chordata > Actinopteri > Gadiformes > Melanonidae > Melanonus > Melanonus zugmayeri. Next base: position 14,328 of record OMKN01079544.1, read on the forward strand.
ATTGTATTCACACACAAAATGGAACTATACACACAATTCTGAAACCTTGAAGCTCAAGTATGAACAACATGAAGCTCATATATGAACAACATGGCTCCAGATGCTCAACTCTGAGCACAATCTAATTGTTCTCACTCAAATATCATCTAAACCACATTTTTGCAAAACTCCAAACACAAATCACATCATTTAGCACACTTTGTTCACCTGGAAAACACTGGCCTTCAAAATGCCACGCCCTATTTACAATTGTTCTCACTCACTCCTCACCTGTTCAAACCCAATTGGCACTTCAATCATGTATCAGAGCATAAGAGAGGCCTCAGGTGACCTCTACTGATTTACATGTAGATCTGTTTCACAGCATTTTTATTTTTTGTGGGCCTATGAAAAATAGGTAACATTTGCTGCAGGATCAACTCTAACTCTACTGTATGAAGGGAAGCTGGGTTGTGATTTAGCCCAATTGGAGCAGAAATGTGCATTGTATCCTATTCTGATACAATGATTGTGTCAATGCAATATTGATATGATATATTCACAGTATTGTATTACAATACGCCAACAGTCTTTATACTGTGTGTAACATACAATTTCAACCTATTTTGGCACAAAAAAACTTTACATTAAAAAAGGAGAAAAAGAAAACAATTTCTAAACAATTAGAAAACATACATGAACATTATTTTGATGGTAGTGTTTTACATTGAGCACATCAGTGTTCAATTGGTTCTTAGAAATGTCTATTCATATGATGGTGTGTGTGTGTCATTTGAACACAAAATACCATTTTGAGAAGACATAACATTGTTTTGAATGCAGTTTCATTTTGCAGGAGAT
>OMKN01079553.1:1902-19708 GCA_900302345.1 Melanonus zugmayeri
TGATATTATTCAATTAATTGTTGTTTGTTAACATTATCTCATCGTTTCCAAAGATCAGAAGATTAGTTACAATTTGCTCTACACAGCAAATTAAAAACTAGATGCTTGCCAATGCGGCCACAAACCAGTCCATTTGACCAAATCTGGCAAGTATGGTAAATAAATAAGCAAAGCCATATAACAGCACTACTCACAACAGGAAATACAGGGGCTTATGGAAGTCAACAACTTTCTTTTTCCATCAACCACGACTTCATTTCTAGTCTGATTACGAAATTAGTGAAAGAGGATCAGGAAGAAGTGTATTAAAACATTACTGGAACATGAGGAAGTCTTTCTGTACATTATTCATATGGTTTCACAACGACAAGTATGGAAGAAAAAAAAAACACAAGCCAACTATGTTTGCAATCGTGTTTTGACTAATTGAATGATTAGTGTTTAAAAGGTATTTAACTACTGTACCATGTGATCATTATACAGCAGCTCCCAGATTGAGAACCAGTAACTCAAACATTGGTCCATCTCACTCACTGTGAATTCCATAGCCAGAGTTAACATTTGAACACGAAACACAATTTAAGGTAGCAACTGAATTTACTCAAGGCAGAACATAAAAAAATAAGCTGTGATGTAAATATGTTAAAAATAAGCATTATTTTGTATCATAACTGCTAAAAAAATAAATTAAAAAAAAGGGATGAAAAGGACTGCAAATGCTTGTCTCTGGACCCGCTCCAATAAATGGGCATTAGCTATTGTAGATTGACATCGACATCTTTGGGGTTGATGTAATTAATCCCAAAGATTTTTATTTTTCCAGGTTAGATCATGAATCAAGAAATGAAATCTCCATGAACAATGCTCTACAACTGTGTTTACATGAATGGTCGACGGGTATTCTAAGAGGTTCCTTGTTGTGGAACTCATACACATGTTGAACTTACACAGTAAATTACATTACATTAATGCAGTGTTGGAGTTTAAATGGTTCTTTACCTGGGAACCAAACAGAATAATGCAAACATGGCACATACTACCAAATGAACCAAGTGATCTTAACAATGCTTCGAGACAGACCATACATTAAGGATGGCGTGTCACACAAATACAAACTAATAGACAAACTCTAAAAAATAAAGAGGGAAAATATTTCTGCCAACCCTGACAGAAGGTATAGTCACCATACTGTACACTTTCTACAATATCCATGTCAAGTGCATTCACCTAAAGGGAAGAATTTAACTTGAATCAAACTCTTGTGTTTCACATGACGAGGGCCTTGCTGGAACCAATCAGATAAAAGGCAAGACGAAAGACGCACGTCTTACAACTTGGCTTTAGCATAGTATGAGCAATAAGGGTGTAGAATTGAACTCAACGAGCCAACTTTTATCTGTGCCATCTGATGTTCATAGAAATACAAACCCAAATAAGGCTAGCAAATTTCTGTATGAACAGAACTGAAGTGAATAACGAGATTTGTTTTAGGTTAAGCCCTCCCACCCCCTTTTTTTTTTTTAAGTTGATTTAGATTTTTAATTCTCAGCAACTTAGTTTTTTTTTTTTAATTACTGTACTTCTTTTACATCAACACAACAGTTGATTAGTGAGTGATGGTTCTTTATTTACATGAAGTGGTGGAGTATTGAGCTCCACAGCTTATGCATTGAGCCTAAGAGACTGATCCTCTCTCCTCCTGGAGGAGATATCGATGTCTATGGAGTCCGTTCCCACAATGAGCCGCAGGCGCTTTGCAGGCGGGAGTGGAATGAAATCGTCCTCAAACTCGTTGTCAAAGTAGTCGTCCTCATCATCTCCTTCCTCGTCGTTGTCTTCCTCTGATGAATCCGAGTCCGCCATAGCCGTTTGGGTCCGGTGACCGCCGTTCCGGGCCTCCAGACTCTGCCCCACATCTCCATTATAAGAGACGTGGTCCGACTTGGACTGGGATGTCCTCCGAGCGTCGTCCTCCCGCTTCAGCTGGATCTTGAGCTTGGTGGAGCTGTTGTGGACCCCGGGTGCAAAGCCATTGTTCAGCTTGGCAACATATGAGCTGCCCTTGTCCTTGTCGTGGTCCTTGCTGAACTTGATGCTGATCTTGTTGGAAGACGCAGGGTTGATCCCTGAGCCAGATGAGCCAATGGCCTCGCTAGGGTCATTGGTCTTGCTACTGCTGCTGTCCCTCCGCCTGCGGAGGGTCAGTTTGGGGATGCCCGTGTTGTTCTCCAGGATGAGCTGGGCATCGTAGCGTGTAATCTGGCGCTTCTTCTTTCCTTTGCTCTGCGATCGGCAGCTGCTCTTACCCTTGTCCCTGCGTAGGGACTTGCTGCCATTGCTGACACCGTTGTAATCTCTGTGTCTGTCTGGGAAGGTCAGTCGGACAGGGCAGTCTGTGAAGTTAGTAGTGTGGGCAGTAGCTCCCACTGACATTAATGCCTCTCCATAGGAGTCCTCACATTTAATTGTCCTTTCAGGTCTGTGCGGCGTGGGCCGCTTGCGCGTAGTGCAGGAACCTCTCCTTGCGTAGCCAGTGTCAAGCACGGCCTGCTCCAGGCCCAGCCCATGGTGGAGGTACTCCTCCATGTCAGCAGGCTCCGTCTTAATGACAACACCACCAGGGACTGGGCTGAAGCCCTCCAGAGCACTGGGCTCCAGCTTGACTCCTGTTGCAGATTCCTGGGCTTTTACCATGGTTCTAGTGGACCTGCGAGTTCTATAAGAAGACTGGCTGCCATCACAGCCTTGTGCACCTGGCAAGTTACTGCTCTCCTTGGCGGCATGACGGGTCAAGCAGCCCCGTTGTCCTATCGTCTGCTGCACCAGCACCTGTGCGTCCTTCTCCTTCTTTATGTTGACGCTTTTACAAAGCGAAACTTTGGAGTCCCTGAGACCCAGCTGGCAAGTCTCTCCTTTGGCCAACGCCTTAGGCTCCGCCCTTCTCCTCCTCCGACTCCGCAACTGGACTTTACTTAATGAAGGCTTTGATTGGGATTTTAGTCTCTTTGGTACCCTGTTATTGTTTATGTGACCTTGTTTAGAAGGTGAGGTAGATGTAAGAGCTCTTGAAATAGTCCGTCTAGTTTGAGTCCTGGTTTTAGTGAACTTCATTCCTGGAGAATTTCTTTTTCTTACAGCTAGAGGGAAAAAAATAAGGTTATTTAGACAATTGGTTCATAAACAAATAAGCACAGATGTCACTGGATGCAAGTATTTCCAACAATTAATGGGTCAGATATCTGGAAAAATAAAAAGGCACTGCCAGTTTATATACATTACATAACTGACAAGCATCCAAATGTGTCTGTGCCCTTCTGCTCTTGATAATTGCTGCCTTATTTCCCTATTCTAATCACTTCCCTAGAGAACAATACACACAGTATTAAACACATGCTGTATGACGCTGGGACTGTGCAGGTAGGTATAAGAATACTAATAAACCCTTTCAAATTAACTTGGCCGTCTTACTTTGACACTTTCCCAATTTTACCAATGACCGCCACAAAAGATCAGGCCATTTGAAGGGTTGTTACAATGTGGACTTACCTAAAACAAAGGACAGTGTAAGCCTAGAGATTTGTATTAACAAGCATTGTACATTTATGTATTAAACGTAGACTGCACAATGTGAATATCAATATATGAAGGTGTCTTTTTACAAACTTTAAGGAAGATGTCCTTTATTTGAAAGGACATGCACCTTGAGATTCTTTGAATGTAAAGTGCATTACAAATCAAATGTATTATTATTATGTTGATGACATTGCAAAGGAAAGCTCTAATATATATATACACACTATGTATAGTGGAACAAAATGTTCAGTTTGGCATTCAAAAGCATTTTGCTGTGATTATTTACAGTGCTGATGTTTTGTGCAGTTTTGCAATTTGGTTTCTTTTTTGTCATCAGAATTTTCACCATTCAAATTGTTGCACTTAGGGTGGGTGCTCAGTTTTAGTGGGTGGGTGGGGATCTGTGCTCCTCTCGTCTTGCATTCAGTTCAAGCTGTTCTAACGTTGCGGGTGCTCTTACATTGATGCATTTTTGGCATTTCCTGAGAGTCCACGTCTGTGTGGGAGCCCACCGAGTGGCTGTCGGAGCTCCTGCTCCCTTCGCCTAGCTTCTTCAGCCTGTTGAGACGCTTGTCCGTTTCCCGCAAGCCGTACTTGCTGTTGATTACTGGTACTTCTACTGGTAACCCAGCTTTGGATTTGAAAGCACCAGTGCCTCGTCTTCCAAAAAAATACCAAACAATAATCAAATGGTTAGAAAATTCATCCTAAAAAAAAAAACTGTTCCCGACACTGACATGTCCTCAAGGTTAAGCATACATTTTGAATATTATGTCACATAAATATTCTGCAAACTGGCTGAATGTAACATTCTTCCATTAAAGAGGAAGAGAAAGTCCTTTAACCATTCAGGTTCTGAAAAACCTTGTGGAATCAATGCCAAACAGTGTAAGCTGTCATTAAAACCGAATAAGAGGCATACAGAAAATAAGTTAGTTAGTAGTAATTAGTTTGAGTAATTTGCCTGACAGATGTTTTAGTAGTAGATGCATTGTGGACCCCACTGTATAACCAAAACTGTGAAGTTCTCAAATTCTCTTTCAGTCCTTTGTTCCATCTCCTGAGAGACTCATTGTTCCAGTTTAACACCAAAAACACACATCCTGCGTGGTGACTGCCTTACCCCTCAGAAGCATCGTAGAAGTGTGGTTACTTTGGTGTGTAGACATTGGCTGCATTTTGGACATGTGCAATGAGCAAATATATTGATATCTACTAAGGGTGTACCGCTTCCCGTAAAAAAAAAACATATCGTACAGGGTGACATGCATGTTCGGCTTGAAATACGGTACGACAAAAGCCGCCTGATTTTAACATATTTTGGAGTCACAGCCATATAATTATTATCAACAGTGATACTTTATTCTACTTTATTAAATACACAGCAAATAACAATGACGACTATCGATAACGTCAGTGATTGCGGCGCTGTGAGTGATCGCTGGTCAGTAGAGAACATAAAAAAGGTAGAGAATGGCGATCAGCCTGATCTCCATCTATCTGCATTAAGGATATAGTGTGAAAAACGCCTGCAGTTGTTGCCAATGCTCTCTGTGTCTCAAGGGGCTCAGCTCAGATGCGCAACGCGTTATCCGGCGGACAAAAGTAGTGGGGAGATTGAGGAAAGATATACAATAGTATGAATAAAGTACCAAATATACTCTTTCATGTTAGGGCACAGAAAAGGGACGGAGCATTTGAGATCATAGCGAGCCTACCCTGGGTTTATAGAAGGTCAAAAAATAAATAATTAATTTGTGTATATGGTAGAGAATGGCGATATATATATACACACACACAATCTAAATTGAATCTTTGCGTATCAAAGTTCTTTGCCATGATCGAAGAACGCAAGAAAATGAAGACTATCTACCACTAAATATCAAGTCTCTCCTACTATCTGCACCGACAGCCTTTCTGTGACTGGAGCAATGGGAGTGAAATATAAACTTCCAGACAGTGTTGGTAACGTTTGAGTCGTTTTTTTGCTTAGTTTTGGTTGGGATTCTACTCTTGGACGTGCCACGTGTTAAAAATAGCCTTCAAGTCTGAGCTCAAACTACATGTGCTACTGCCGTAAATGCTTCATGCTGCTCAATGTGTACAGTGTCTGTTTTGGCTGTAATTACGCAAGTTTCTACCCACCTTTCGCATGTATAGCATTCACAAAACTCATTGTTTTCTCCAAAAAAACCATCTCCATAGTAACACGAGATCTCCTCTCCTGGTTCAATGTCCCTCAGCACCTTGACACAGGCTGTATCTCGGCCGGTTGACACAAACTGAAACAACAATATAGATTAGCAACTAGACTATATTCAACAGTAAAACCACAAAGGAGGACAAGAGGCCATTAGGATCGTTTGAATGTCAGACTCTTACCTTACAATTTGGTCGGCAATCTGAAAAAAATGGGAAAGGTTGACATTATCCAAAGGAAGACAACAGTGCTTTAATAGAACAGAAAGCATCAAACAAGTCAATTTTTTAAAAGACATATTTTAAAATGTACACTAATTACACTACTAACAAAACTGATACCATGATTGATGAAGGCAGCAGGGCCGAGCCACAGTTGAGCGCAGTTCTTGCGTGTGGAATACATGACACTGAAGTCATTCTCCCCATGTCGAAGTAGCATGTTCTCCTCACTCTCTGAAAGCTCGGCGATGCATCCCACCAGGTACTCGATCTTATCATTTCTTTTCCTGCAGAACAATGGTAAAAAGATTCATTAGAATAAGCTAAATATCACAAAAGCATTCAACAGATATATTGGTTATGTTGGATGCACGATAATGATTTGTTTTCAACCGATATAACCGATAATTACCTGCTTCTCATGGCCGCTAACCGATAAGATAGCCTTTAGGCCGTCTAGAAAACTTCTGTCAGTTTTCAAATACCTGTTGAATAGGTACTACTGCACTAGCTTTTTTGTGTGTGCACTAGCTGGTTCGTATTGTTTTAACACATTTTTTAACAGAATTTTCAGGTGACGTAAGATTTGTCGGGTAAAAACTAGTTTTTCCCTCCTCTTGGAACCCTAGCTGAACATGTATTGCCAATAGCAATCGTGCTCTCGTCCTCTGCGACTGAGAAAAACGTTGATGACATGGTGATGCTGTTTTGCTCCCTAATCTACTACACCTCCATCATGGGGCTCTACTTGTGTGCAGAAGTTTGACGTCATGAGTGCGACAACAGCGTGCAGCGCTTGTTAAGACCTATGGTTAAGCCAATGGAAGCAATAGTGGCTTTGAATTATCGGCTCTATTTATTGGAACCAATATATCGTGCATCCCTAATATTGATTTTATACAGTACATTTAGTCTATTCATGTAGATAAATGAAACCATAGACAGAAATGTAATCCACAAGTATAAACTTCCAACAGACAACCATTATGAATGAGTGCCCTTACCACTCTTTTGTTGCCACAATTTTAGCTCCATTTTGTTCTGATGAATAACGATTACAGGGGAGAATTTCAAAGCCGCTGTCCGTCGCAAACATTCTGAGATAGACAAAGACCTGAAGGACATACGGGGCAGGGTTATTCAAGACTCGTTGACGTTGAAGTTGTGGAAATGCTGAGGCAGAGATGGCGTCTCACATGCTGTTTGAAGAGCTTCTCCTGGGCTTTTGTCTTGTGGAGAAAATGGTGTCTGGACCAATCTCCTGATGTCAGGGCTCTGAAGCCTCTCTCCAGGTTGTCATGTTTCTTGAAGCGCTCAATGATTTCCTTCAGCTCCTCTTGCCTCCCTTTGATTGGCCGAAACCTATAGTGACACAATATTGCATAAAACTTCACATGGCATCTCACCGTACAAATAAAGCTTAATTGCTTTGCGTTTCCTTAACACAACTTTCTTTGGTGATGTTTCTATTACACTAACCAACTTACCTGGTGTTCATCTTGTGAGTCTGAAAGCCCAGGTAAGGGTCCAGAATGAGGCTTGTAGTCAAGTCATCATTCTCACAGAGCTCTTTTGCAGTCATTCCTGAAGAAGGCACATAGCGCCTCTCTGCCTCCAGGCTGGCTGTAGCAAACCCTGTTTTATACAAAACATATTCCTATGTAGCAATGTATCTTATAATAAAAATAATATATTAGATTCATATAGCGCCTTTCAATAATCCCAAGTAAGAATTACAAGTGATGAAGATTATCAAAAACAAGAAGAGACTAAATTAATTTAGAGAGAAAAGTCCTTGTCTCATAATTGCAAATAATTTTGAACCAGCAAGGTTCCAAAATTGCAGTAAAAAAAAAAAAAAGTTACATAGTGCATATTAAAGAAATAAAAAGCAAAATGTCCCACTTACTACGGCTACATCTCCTGCTGCTGGGGTGGCTTTTGCTGGGCCGCAGTGATGCCCGTTGTGAATGCTGAGAGCGAGTCTGACTCTGACTCACAGGCTGCTCACTGGTAAACTTGCTTCCTTGTCGCCTGCCATTTAATACCATGTTCTTGGATTCGCCCAGCCACTTCATGCCCACAATCCCCCTGGTCCAGTTGCATTTAGTCTCCGAGTTGAAGAAACAATTTTCAGACAGGAACCTACAAATTAGAACCTGAAAGCAGACAATGATCAATGACATAACATATCTTACTTGCATTCAGTTAGCAGTAAAACAAAAGAAAAAACATTTTAAAATGAAAGCACTCTTTGTCACAATTCAAATTCAACAGGGAATTGGGTTATACTGTCTATTCCAAATGCTTTGAGGACAATTGGTGACTCACCACAGATTACGTGCAGTTAAAACTGTTACTATGTTACAAATGTTAAATGACTAAATTGGATAGAAACAACTATAAACTTAATTACAAACACATCTGTGCATTCCAAGGTCATTATCAGTGGAAATCCCTGAACACAGTGAAAATCCGGATAAAACAAACAAAGTTGCACCCGTGTCGTGCAAGGCAGGTCAATTCATTTGTGCCAACAGAATGCCAAGCAAACATTTCTCCAAAAACCAATTGAAATTACAGAAAGACGCCGCAAGTTTAGTACTATTAAGTTCTCACCCATGGTTCTGACAGATAAACAACAAAGCCATGCTGACCTATTCACATTTAAACAGTCCTGCAGCACCGCTCAGTGGTAACCTGAAATGATGCTTTGGCTTTCGGACAAACGCAATAGTCTCGTATCGGGACCATCATGCCGGAACAACGCGTTTCATTTCGCGGACCATGTGATCCTATGAACGATGTGGATTTTGAACAAATATTATAACAACAAATATTGTATTTGAAGTGTGCGCTGTGTTGGTGAAATTGTTTTCCAATTAGAACTAATGTTGGCTCAAAGCTAACGTTAGCCCGTCTAAACACACAGAAGGCCGTAGCTCACAACTACTTGAGCGAAAGGCCTGGCCAATCTCAGCCAACAATTAATAAGGCATTGTTTGCTAACAACTGCAGCCTCGCCACACAACACGCAGCACACACGGCGTCTCGCCGATCTAAGCTCAGGTTATCTTGCGAGATGACACAACACCAGCGTTAGGTAGTATGTCTGTGATTAAACCGCCTGGAAACTGAACAATGAATCAATGTTTTGATGTTGTCGTTCGTAATTAGCGAGTTATAGCACGCCTGCCTCCAGAATAGATGTTAAACTAAAGTCCATTAGTAAAGCCTGATCAAATAAAGACTATAGCAACGTTAGGGGCCAACCCTTCCACTCAGTCAGGATAAAGTGTTCAGTCGACCACAGGACCCTGATCAGAGTATTGGCCAAGTTTTAAATTAGCTGGCAGTGAGTGTCAGCTAGCAACGAACTTAGCAAGCTAACGTGAGTTACTTGCACTATGGCCATTCTTCGTTAGCCCTTGTGGCTAAGTAGCATAACACAACGAATAGTAATGCGGTGTATTTTTCCATTTGTTTGACGTACAAAAAGACCCACATAATCACGATCGAGACTCGCTACCCCGCGAAGAAACAATTACTTACACAATTGCACACATTTCTTCCCCACAAACGAGTCTTATTGAGCTGCAGTAGCGTTCAGCCCTGCCTGTCGACCTCACCACGGTGTATAGATAGCCCTAGTTAGTTTGGTGATGCATTTGAATGTATCTAGTAGATTTATAGTCAATAATCACAGAAAAATAAAAATAGCCGATGTCCTGCACAAAACAGCAGTAACAGCGAGCTAGTTATTGTAGTGATTAAAAGCCAGCCGAGAGCGTTTTCACGCGTTGGCAGGGCTGTGGGTCGACAACACAAACAAAACACATGAGAAATACTCACTAGGCGTTTCCTCCACGGACACACGGACAACGAATCGCTTATCCACAAAACACTTCTATTTGGCACGACACCCTAGGTGATAATATCACAGGAAACACATCTTTTAAAAAATGTTCATTAAAATTCAAGATGGCGGCTAGCATAGAAGTGTGAGAGAGAAGGGCGCAGCACTGCCATCCAAAAGAAATAGATCCACTAAATACGCAACCGTTCGTCTCCGTCGGATTCAAATCAAATACAAGTACTTATAAACCCCCAACTATGAACGTGGTTATTGCGATAACGCGGTTAAGTTCGTGTATGTTAAATAAAGACTCATCCCGTTCTAAGACCAGAAACAAATTGTCGGACGTATACAAAAGTAGTGCTGCATAAACAAACCTCTTTTCCTAAACCAACTGTGGTAGATAGGCAACGACAGATCAGCTTCACACTGCAGGGAAACAAGTGAACTACTAACATCTAACAGAGCCAGGGAAACAAGTGAACTACTAACATCTAACAGAGCCAGGGAAACAAGTGAACTACTAACATCTACTTGAAAGTGAAGAGGATAACATGCTTCTCTGTATTTGGTTCCTCGTCCCGACCCTCTAGTATTCGGTTTCACGTCTCATCACTTTCACATGAGGCCTGTCCATATCTAATTGGTGTCTGAGTTGAAAAAATATATATTTTTTCCTAAACTTGATTCGATGTATCCTCTACTAACCATTAACCATGAATGCATTATTTCCAAGGATAGTTTTTAATAGGCTCATTAAAAACATAGTAGTTGTTGTATACAATGTCTCTATTTATTAGTTTATTACTTTGAACAGTCAAGTGTTCAAAGATCACTTGTGCTGGCACCCTTCCCCCACCCACCTACTAACAAAAGTTTTTTTTAAATCAGATAATAAAAAAACTTAAAAAAATAAATAAAAAAACTAACCTCTCAAGGTTAGTCGATGGATGTCCAAGATGGAGTTGACCTTGCCTGTCATTCTAGTCTCCACCACTGTATTTAGCTTCTAACTCCAGCCTAACTAGTGTGCCTTTCTCACCAGCTAGGGCAAGTAGGTTCAGCCCAGGTGTCCCATTCTCCAGCGACTCCCTCTAGCTCATCCTGGGGGATCCCTAACTGCTGGGAGATATAATCCCTTCAGCATGTCCTGGGTCAGCCCCAGGTTCTCCTCCCAGTTGATCGTGCGTGGAACACCTTCAAAGGGAGGCACCCTTAACACTGAACCACCTCAGCTGGCTCCTTTCCATGCAGAGGAGCAGCAGCTGCAAAGAGGACAACATCATCTGCGAATAACAGATGCCCCCACACAGGACACTCTCCGAGCAATGGCTATGCCTTGATGTCCATTAAGATAACTAACAGGAGGGGAGACAAAGTACAGCCTTGCTGGAGTCCAACACTGACTCCGAAGGGGGACTTAATGCCAAGAATACGGACACAACTCTCACTCAGGATGTACAGGGACCAAATGGCTCACATGAGTGGCCCCGGTGTCCCATACTCCCGCAGTATGTCCCACAGAATCTCTCGGGGAAACACAGTCATATCCCTTCTGCAGATCTATAAAAACGTATTGGTTAACTCCCAAGCACACTTGATCATCTGCAAGAGGGTGAAGAGTTGGTCCTTTCACAGCCAGGAAGAAAAGTAGATGTAGAAGGAACAGCATCCTGGCTACTTTTAGAGTGATGATAGCTTCAATAGGGGTTACCAAGTTAGGCCACTTATAATAACCCTAACATACAGTACATTTCAGGAATTACATATTTAAATTCTGACAATGCAGAATTTAAATATGTAATTCCAAATTAAGTTATCACTAAATTGTAGTTGGTTATAGTTAGGGTTTTAAAGCTATTTTATACAGTAGACTATGTTTGCAATATATCTAATAATTCCTATTTAAATGTCCTTTTAAGAGTCAACACCATTAAAACACCATTATTAATTGACTAATTAAATTGTGTAAATCCAACTATAAAGGTAACATGGTGTAAAATTATTTTAATTGTCAATTGAATTATTTATTTCCTCAACTGTTTTATTTAATGCTCCATAAAAAGCAGATTTAATAATTGTTTAAGGCATTCTTTATTTTAATCAATTAGTAAACATTAATTAATTTATTTCTGGCACAATTGGTCCTCCAAAGCTATATAGGCCCATGCAAACTCATTCATTGTGGATAGAGCAGCATTTATTGCTTTTTTGGTTGAGGTTGTGTGGGTGGCAAAACAGATGAAGACTTACCACTCGGCAGTGGTAAGAGAAACAGATACATTTTTGGGGATTGAGGTTTTACCAGAAATCTGAACATTGGCTATAATGAGACCTACTCAGGACACAACAAATGGAGCTTGCAGTCATTGTGGCAGGGAGGAGTATGAGCATTATTATCATTATGGATCGACATTCTTCAGTGGAATGCTAGGAGCCTAATAGCTAATCTAGATATTTTTTTAAACATAAACTGGAACTGTTATGTAGTTAGTGGAGGGGGCAATGGATAAACACGGGTTGATGTGTTTAGATGATGGGAGGGCAACAAGTTGGAAGAAGTAGCACATCATGTATCAATCTGGCCTTAGCATCAGGGAAACTCACAAGGAAAGGGGAATGGGACATTTTTATAAACATTATTTCGTACAATTAAAAACAAAATACAAAAATAAAGAACAAAATAATAATGATTATTATGGATGGATATATAATTGGAAGTGATCAGTTTCCAATACTAGGTTTGGCCAATTGTTAAAAGTAGAAGAAGATACAAGATAGACCTAGACTGTGGAGTGTGTGTGGTTGGTGGCTGGTTTAAGCAGCCTCACCTGGCCCAAGTCAGGCTGAATAGACTCTGGGGCTGGGTGAGGCTGCACATGTGTGGTGCATCCAGTAATCAAGGCCCACAGGTTAAACCAACCATCACCACACACACTCAAGAGGAGCGCTGAGGTGTCAGCAGGATACCACCTGCTCTACCTACAAACCATTGTTCAAACTCTGCAATAAACCGGTTTTCAACATATACCCGTGTCCTGGTGTTGGAGAAACCCTGCAAACACCACTGTGGAGATGAAGGGGGCGTGGCTTGGCATCGGGTTGTAAACATGTGGGTGGTGAGCATAATTAACTTACCTGTATTTATACTGACATTTGTTTACTCTCCCCTGCAGTGAGGATCCTACTTGTCACACCAGCAGACCGCTGTCAGATTGTCGTGCTATTGAGTGTCGGGCTTGGGCTTGGGGAGTTCACAAACCCTGATTCACCAAAGTCCGGTTCGGCCCGGGGCTTTATTGGCTGCATCGTAGGTGAAGGTTGCATGCGTGCATGGGGATGTGCACACATATCCTATGGTGATGCTGGAAGTTCGATTCCAAGGGAAAAAGCATAGCATAAAGGCCGCGGTTAGCTCCTGTCTGTGGTGTCCCCTCCTATTAGGTATTGATTGGCCGGGCTTTCGTAGGTTAGTTTCAGCTGCCCTATGCGTTTGCCCATGCGCAAGGGTTAGGGGTTAGGGGTTAGGTTAGGGTCAGGGCGAGCGCATAGGCAGCTGTGATGGTACTGACACAAGCTCGTCCAATTCAGTTGCTGTTCAAGGGGAGGAGGAGCTTCTGGTGCTGGTGGAGGAGGCACCGTAGGTTCCAGAGCTCATGGGACGAGACTGTACGCTCAGCCAGGGACCAAGTGATATGTATTGATGGTCAATGGGTACACCCTGACGCATCTGTCACATTCCCACACTTTAGTATTATTAGGGATAGATTATATAGGATAAGTCGTGACACACAGTCAGGGGAAGAAGTGAGCCAGTTGCTCGTTCCAAAAAGTATGCAGTCAGGAAAAGGTTTTCCATGCGGCTCACCATAGCCCAATGGTAGGTCACCTAGGCTGTGCACAAGAAAACACAAGACCAGATAATGGCCCGTTTCTATAGAAAATTAGTAGTCTACGTCACTGTAGCACCGCCCACGTTCTACTGTGCATGTTTCATGCAGAAACTAGGACGCGCTCCATAGTGAGGAAGCAGCTAAGCTTAGAAACGTCAACCTGTGGAGGGCAGTAATACGTAGCTTAGCGTCTACACTGTCATAGTTATGTTATGTCATATATTATGTACAATGACATAATTTCACAACTTGACAATAAAAGTGTGCAATGAAGGCAGGGTAGCTGTGTTTATGCTTGGGGCTCACAGGGCTTAGTCCCTTGTGTTAACTGACTCACTGTTCAGCCAATATGGATCCATATGATTATATCTTTCTACAAGCAGTACAAACGGCTAAGCGAACAAAAACAATATATACTTCACCGATTCGCAAAGTCAACAAAGGGCGTTTCTCAAGTTAGCGTGTTTGTGGGACTAAATGCAGCGGCTAGTTTTGTTCGTCTGACCCTTGCCTTGAGCTGGATACCAGGATTATCGTAATCGATGATGTTGATCGACTCCCAGATCACATGAAAGGTAGGAAGCACAGATCTTCTCTCGGTTTGTTTTGAGTGCACAGTGTGGTTTGATGCCTATCCAATGTCTCAAGTCGACGAGCTCTATCACCTGTGAACACCTAAACTTCCTTTTGTCTTGCAGACCGATGCATCGAACAGAGAGCTGGGGGCCGTTTTGTCTCAGAAGTTGGAGGGCGTGGATCGCCTGGTGCTGTACCTCAGCCGCAAACTGTCAGAGTGGGAGGGGAGGTACAGCACCGTGGAGAAGGAATGTTTGCTGATCAAGCGGTTGACGCCGCACGATACTACCTCCTGGGGCGCTCATTCACCCTCTGTTGGACCTGCTCGGACCTTCAGTGGCTCCACCGCATGAAGGACACCAACGCGCGGATCACCCGTTGGTATCTCGCTCTACAGCCTTTTAAGTTCAAGGTGATCCATAGAACAGGGGCACAAATGGCAGTGGCTGACTTTCTCTCCCGCTTGCCTGAGCAAAGCGCAAGGGGGGGGAGTTGGCTGTTGGCCGGATGGCTCCCCAGCTTGAGTCGGGCGGTGGGGATATGTGGAGGTGAAGGGGGCGTGGCTTGGCATCGGGTTGTAAACAAAGGGGGCGGGCGGCTAAGTCCTGGGAGTGACGCAGCTGTGGGTGGTGAGCATAATTAACGTACCTGTATTTATACTGACATTTGTTTGCTCTCCCCCACGGTGAGGCTGGGTCCTACTTGTCACACCAGCAGACCTCCGTCAGATCGTCTATGTGACATGCCATCACGATCATTCCATGCTATTGTTTGAAGCATCTTTTTCAGATCACCGATCAAAGCTCAACTGGCAGTTCCGCTCTCCTTATTCCATGCAACTCGCCCTGGGAGTGAGGCTGAGATCCCCACAGCTACACATGTAGCAGGGTTGTCTGCTATATACTGTAGACCTTGGAATTTTAGTAAAGTCAAGTGTGAGGAATTTACGAATACATTTAAGGACGATCTAGAAAAATGTAGAGGAGGTGGAACAGTAGATGACTGGAATGATAACCTGGAGTGTTTCCTGTTGTGTCCCAATTAAAAAGAAACCAAAGCGGTGGAATAAAGAATGTGACACCGCAATTAGAGACAGAAATTATATATGGGGGGGATATATGGGAATATAGGGAAAAAGGTATTAAAAAAAGCAGCAAGAGCTTAAAAGACAAGATGTATGAAATTGAAGGAAAGGGATAACCCAGATCTCATTAAATCTGTCTTTTCACCAGAAGAGTTGAGAAATGCAAAACAAGCTGAGGGTGTGTATACAAGTTTTTTTTTAAAGATTAGGGCTGCGTTTCCCAAATGTACCTTAACGCCAAGTGTGTCGTAAAATCGTCGTGAACCGATAGCCTTCCCAAGCACACTTGACATCCGGGAAACACAGCCTAGATGAGATGGTACTGGAAGAAATCTTAGCATGAGTGAATATGGAAGAAGGAGCAATCCCAGTTGCATGAAAACTTTCCCATTTTGAAACCTGGAAAGGAGGCCTCAAAACCGACATTGTATCAACCATGCCTTGACAAGTGTGTAAGATAATGGAGATAATGGTGACAAACAGATTGGTATACAAGTTAGAGATTACAAGTTAGAATGGCTTTACTCCAATTGAGTGTTTAGGCTAGGGATAAATTCAATGGACTTTGTGCTAGCACTTGACTTAGAAATAAGGAAAGCTAAGAATAATAAAGGGGGAATAATGGCTGTTTTATTTGACATTGAGAAAGCATGATATATTGTGGAAAGAAGAACTTGTCATCAAATTATACGATGCTGGAGTAAGAGGGAGGATGTTACTGGATCAAATAATTTCTTAATGGTTGAATCGTACTATTCAAGTTGGGGTGGGGCATTTTCAGGAACAATAGATGTGGATAATGGTGCAGCTAGTACCACGCTGGAAAAGGTGAATCTTGTGCAGGTCAAAGCCTTAAGGGTGTGTGTGGAGTGTGTGTGGTTGGTGGCTGGTTTAAGCAGCCTCACCTGACCCGAGTGAGACTGATTCGATTCTAGGGCTGGGTGGGGCTGCTCACCTGTGGTGCATTGAGCAATCAAGCCCACAGGTTAAACCAGCCATCACCACATGCCCGAACAGGGACTTCTCCAACCCAGGAAGCGATGCGGACTACCTCCAGCACCAGCCCTTTCCCTGGCGGCAGCGATGGTCGTCGGTGGGACTACCAGTGAGCACGCAGCGTGGCAACCCCTGCTGGCAGCTAGCAGCCCAGGGAGCTACCACCTAGCTGTCAAGCCTCTTCCCAGCGCATCCAGCACGGCCAGCCCGCCGACACCTCCACCAGGCAAGGCAGAAATCTTGGTGTCTTTTTCAACTCAACGCTTTCCCTGGATCTACATATAAACAGACTACTAGAACTGCTTTATTTCACCTTAGGAACATTGCTAGAATCAGGCCTATGCTATCCGCAGCCGATGCAGAGACGCTCATCCACGTTTTCATATCGTCCAGACTAGATTACTGCAATGCACTTCTCAGGCTTACCGAAGCCTCCAGCTTGTGCAGAACGCTGCTGCTAGACTCCTAACTAGAACAAGGAAGTTCGACCACATCACTCCTATTCTCTCCTCCCTCCACTGGCTTCCAATTAGCACCAGGTCAGATTTTAAGGTGCTATTACTTGCTTACAAAAGCATACACGGATCTGCACCATCCTACCTGAAGGACCTTATTATTTTGAGTGTCCTTCAAGGCCTTCTATCAATTCCAAAAGTTAGTAAGAAATCAGCAGGAAAGAGAGAATTTGCTTATCGAGCGCCCTATCTGTGGAACAGTCTGCCACCTGTAATCAGGGAGGCTGACTCTGCTGACATTTTTAAAGCTAGACTTAAAATTTACCTCTTGGCTCTTAGGAGTGTCAACCAGCTCTCATTACAGCTAAATCGACCTGTTTAGCCAGCATTAGCCTGCCGACGGGTACTAGACTAGAGGTTTTCCCAAAATGTCTTCCCTGTCCACTATTTCCCTGACCACTTTTTCTCTGTCCTAGTGTGCTGCTTAGTGTCAGCACACTAGGGCAGCACACTGACGGCTGCCAGCTTGCTCACCAGCCAGCACCTCATAACCATGGATAACACAAAACCATTACACTTCCTGTCCACCTCACCCCAAACCACAATTATTTCTGTCCTATTATGTTGCATAGTGTCTTAATGTGTTGTATTAGTGTGCTTTGTCTTAGTGCGTTGCTGCAATCATGACTGGGTACCTGTCCTCACTACCTGACAGCCGCCAGCGTGCCTACCAG
The DNA here is from genome assembly GCA_900302345.1 of Melanonus zugmayeri. Lineage (NCBI taxonomy): Eukaryota > Metazoa > Chordata > Actinopteri > Gadiformes > Melanonidae > Melanonus > Melanonus zugmayeri. The sequence goes on from OMKN01079553.1 coordinate 19,491, forward strand.
CCAGCACCTCATCATCATGGATGTCATCATTCCTTGAACTGAACACCTCACCCCATCACACCATAATTCTTTCTGTCCTGTTGTATTGCATAGTGTCTAAATGTGTTGTCTTAGTGTGTTTTAGTGCATTGCTGCAACCATGGTTGCATGGCCTGGCCTAACCCTAATCGCCCGACAGCTACCGGCCTGCCCACCAGCAGGCACCAACACAAAATCAT
>OMKN01079557.1:5242-17946 GCA_900302345.1 Melanonus zugmayeri
TCCAGGGCCCACATCACTGGTTTTTCAAGTCTGGTCAAAAGTGTGGTGGTAGTGGAGTGTTTCAAATCTAAATGTATTCATGCAAAGGAAATCAACACTGGTTAAGCCACTGTCTGAGTGAGACAAGGGTTAAGGTGTTAAGGTGTTAGTGTGGGAAACTAACCAAACCCTGCCTACCGGTCTGCTCACTGAGATTGGCCAAGATAAGCTGATATATCACGGTGATGGAACCTTTTTTTAATCTCCTTATCTGTCTGGGTGAGGAAAAGCTTTTCAATAATGAATAATACTGAGTTGATCTAGGAACAGAACAAGCTGAACACAATCAACAAATACAACAACACAACAGAGTGTACTGCTCATTATAGATCTGTTCATATACCAAATACACATGAAACCTTTCAAAAACCTTACTTCTGAGACTTAAAAGTTACTTTACTTGTAGGTCAGGGATTTTTTGTATTGGTTTTTTTTAATCATTCTAATGCACTTGAAAAATCAAGTTCAAATACAGCTACCGTCTCACTCACCGCCTTACGCCACTTCTCAATTTTCTCTTTTGTATTCGGCTGCAGAGAAACAACTGGAGCTACTGACATGGCTTCTGCTATGAGAGCACAAAATGACGTACAACTGCCATTTTTTTTCTCTCCAGCAATTTTCATTTTCAATAAGCTGAAAATATGTATTTTGTGTTAAAAATGTAAATACAATTGTTATAATTATATAAGCTTTTTTCATATGAATCATGACCCAACTTAGGTTCTAGCTGAATGAGTAAAACAGAACATTGTTAAGACTCCATGCTGCAATGATGTTAACTCTTTTCATTTACGTCTGCCTCTAAATGGGGGGTTTGGACCGATACTGATGAAAAATACTTTGTGAAAGTAAAAATGTTCAATGAAGGGAAGTTTACATGAACTTATCATTTGAATTGAGTGTATATTGTGCAACTGAGCAGCAAAGGAGAAATGGTTGACCATGATCTGGTTGTATAACAATGTACAACAATGTAGTTTTTAAAACATGGATTTCATACAAAAATAAACTTGAAAAAGACATTTTTGTTCAAAACAATGCTTTAAATGGAATGAGCTGATCTCTCTTCCTCCATGTACTTTCATAGGTCTCAAGTAGAATACAATCCATACAATATCATTTAATCAAAATCTTTCATTCATGCAAGTAATTACGTTAGAATTCTTAATGGGCACCGTCACAGGAGTTCATCTCATGTTGCTCCTTGCATTTCTGTCTGGATACAGATACTAGCAATATAACAACTGTGGCATTAAAATGCACCTGCGACTGTAATCAACAGAAATAAATATCCAAGAAATGTTTTTTTAAACAAATGAAATGTTTTATTCCATCATCAGCAGAGCACTTGAACAGTAAAGTAAAAATCAGAAAAGAGCATTGCTGGTAAATTAAGAAACATAACATAACGTCATTTCTCATCATACGAAACAACTTAAAACAGAGCGATTAGAAGCACGCACAAAAGCTGGGCGACTGAATAGTTGACCAAATGAGGTTGAACAAGTACAAATACACAACAGATTGAACAGGTTGAAATGTAGGAGAAGTATTAGCAAGTCATTATATTTATATAACTTTGGCTGTGCCCAGAACCAATCTGACACGGTCACTACATGAGAGTGAGAATGATGAATGAGAATGAGAAAAGTAGTAAAAAGTATGTCACATTTCATACTTAACAACAATGATAACCTCCTACATTACCTACATACACTCTGACCTGGACGCAGTCTTCATGTTCTCAAAGAGTCTTTACATTATTGTGCAATCATTACAATGTTCACCACAGGAAACGTACTGACGCCCACTGAAGCCAGACCAACAAATGCTCCGTCTCCGTTGGTGGGGTTTAAAAAAAATGAGTTTGTGTGTGTGTGCTCATTTCAGCCAACCTGCAGCGTTTAAAATTGACCCAGCTTTTCCTGTCTGAAACGGGCACCTGACAGGAGGGGAGGAAGAGAGAAACAGATGAATAGAGAGCAAGAGGAATGTACAAAAACGCAATTCTTGAAAGTAGTGTTTTAAAAAAAGCAACTTATAGAAACCAAGTTCCCATTTAACAACGTGGGTTGGAAATATTTTGTGAAAATAATCATACATTTAAAAAACGCAGGTCTAGCCCTTGCTTACCAGCTTCTCGGTTGCCGTGGTTTCTATCGCTGGGGGGCGGCCCAAGGCGGTTGCCGAAGCGACCGTCCGACCGTCCCCGGGGACCGACGTTCTGTCTCCGGGGAGCCCCTCCTCCCCTCTGAAACTAGTGGAGGAGAACAAAGATCTTTCAAAAGGACCTCACCAAAGGAGACCAGTAGCGCTGCCGTTAGCTTCAAGGTTACTCAACAGTTGGTTAAATGCTAATACGGTGTTGTTGTAATGTTAACATCTCTCTGGACGTCTTTTGCTTCAGAACACACATTTCTGCCTGGCTGTAATATTTATTAAATAAAATAATGGAAGATCATTTCCCCTCACCCTGAGGTTTCTGGGGCCCTGGGGTTTATTAGACTGTCTCTCAGGCCAGCTGGGGAAACCCCCTTCTCCTTCCTGCTCCCCAAACTCTCCAAACATTTCCGCCGGCTCACTGGAAATGAAGGAAGAACATCCGATTGTAGTCTCAGGTGGTGAGAGAACACCACCAGATAACATTAAATATCCTCCATCTTGTACAGAAACACCACCGTGATAGCACAATAGCATCATACATTTGTATCTTGTACAATCAAATTAGAATTTCTGAATTAAATAAAGTCTAACTAACAATGTAAGGATTAGGAGGCATTATTGATAATATAGCTTCATATTATTATTGTTCTGCCGCCATTACCTCCCGGGGCCCAGGGAACCGTGTGACTGGCTCCCCCCGGCTATGGTGATCTTCACTGCCTCCGTCCTCTCCTGCCGCCGGCGCTCCAGGTTGTTCCTCAGGTCGTCCGGGTCTCTCAGGGGCTCCAGCGGTGCCGGCTGCAGGAACAGAGCATTCAAACACCGTCGTCCTAACCGCTCAGCAGCGGCTATAGCGCCGCTGGCTCGTGTATACCATTCGATATTCCATTCGATATTTCTCTACAGTCTTCTCCTAGCTTCACTAAAACCTCTGTCACTGATATCATTTGTCGAAATGACTTCCTTGTGCCGATTCTGCCGGAATATGTACGAAGTGTAAAACAATGATGAAGCACATGATAATAAAGCTTTTGGCAGTTGGGAGTGAAGAAGAAAATATGAATCCCTGAAACAAATTGATATGATTTCACCATCATCCTGTTCTCTTCCCCCTCCCTGCCAGACTGTCTCCAACCCCCCACTGTTCTTGGGGAGTTAATCAAGAAGCAATTGAGGGGATGGGATTAAATGGCCAAACAATTCTTTTGTGTTACAATCCAACAATAGATCCTCCACAGACCAACTGGTGTGTATAAAAATAAGCCAATAGGGAATACGGGGGTTGCACCTTTTGCATTGTATTAACTAGAGAACAGGTAATTATTGGAAGACCTCCGATAGCCCCACCCTTGTCATGCGTTTTAAAATACAGTTGTATGTGTGAAATAAAACAAGGATGCGTCCTAAGGAGGACTGCAGTGGTTGTTGGGGTATCCTGCGTGAGCCCGAGAATAAAGGATTGAGCGATGCGTCTTGACTCCGTGGCCTATTTGGAACAAAGGACTTTGAAAGTGCACCATGACTTGCATCAATGCTCAACAGGAGTAGAGAGGAAGATGTGCGTACCTGCAAAGCAAACAAAGGCTCATGGAGAGGCGGCGTGTTCATGGTCATGGTGAAGCGCCTGGGCACAAGAAGGTGACATTAGTAGCACATCCCACACACAGCATCATTCACCAAAAAGACACCGTTATTTACAAGGTGTCGGTGAAAACTTCTAAGGGTAACAAACAATAGGATAGTCTAGTGGTTAGGGTGTTTGACTCCCAACCAAAAAGTTCTGGGTTCCAACTCCACTGTCTGCAGTCTACCAGTAGTCAAGTCAATTTGTATTTGTATAGCCCTTAATCACAGTTAGTCTCAAAGGGCTTTACAAGTCATATTGTATGACCCCCCCTAACCCTAGCCCCCCAAAAAGCAAGGAAAAACTCCCTTAATGATCAAGGAACCTTGAGAAGGAAAGCAGAGTAGGGGATCCCTCCTTCCAGGGATGGTTAAGTAGACAAGACGCCTACGTACTACCTGCTCAGTCATTTCACTTTAAATTCACTGTAATATATATGTAAAGATATATAATATAAATCGCTTTAGATAAAAATGTCTATAAATAACTAAATGGTAGTAAAAACAAATGTTGTTTTGAATATTTTTGGAAATATTTTTCAGGAAATAGTGGACAAATACACTCAAGACATCTATGGGCTCCCTTTAAAACTGTGCTTGTGTTGAGCCCTGGACAACACCCAGACCTACTTGTTCAACGTGGGCCGCTGCTCTTCCGTCGCCACCTTGTCCTCCAGCGCCTCGCGGAGGCCGCCGTCCTGGGGCGCCGAGAACCGCTCGTTCAACGAGATTGTGTTGCCTCTGAAATACTGCTCTGTGATACGTAAAGGAAAACCAGGGCGTGAGCGTTTCATGCAAACGTTTCTCAGGTTTTGGAAATGTTGTGACATTACTGTGACTGACCTTTGACCTGGTGCACCAACGTGATGACTTCTTGTGCGAAGGTTCCCGAGCGCATTGTGTTCTCCCTGTAGGTTCCAGAATGCTCCATCATGGGTAGGAAGTCGAGCCGCTGGCGGCCGACGTTGACGAGGTCCAGAGACAGCTGTCTGTCAGACGAGTAGCACAGAGCACTGTGGAGGAGAGAGGGAGGACTCAACAAAGGGGACAGAAGTGGCTTCTATAGAAAGAAGAGCAAAGACTGCAGTCGCTTAAATGATAGTTTAATCTGGGATCTGGGAATTGTATTACTGTACCATTAAACTAACCACTGCTAAAAGTGTTTTTGTGACTATTACCTTCATGTCATGTAAGCCAGGCAGAATAGTGCCACAGGCTCTATTCTATTCTATTATTAAAATAGTGCTACTCAACTTTAACGTCAAATACAGCAATGAAATAAACGTCTTTACCTTACCAAACAAACTTACCTTGGGAGGCATGGTTTGGAGACACCGAGTGACAATAACTACATTCTACTTCATATCCTCAAAATGTGACGTGCATTATACAGAACATAAACTAATAGCATGCCAGCCAAATTCAACCAAACACGGTTCTGCTTTTTTGTGTGTATTTTATGTGAAAAGGTTTAGAAAGAGACAGGAAGTGGATTTAGTATGGGTGGGAGTGAAAGTTCACACTTTTTCTTGTTCTCCAACTCCATCTTTTATAAAAATCCATCTCCACCTTTTATAAAATCATCGTCCTGTGGCGATCGCTCGACAACCGGATGCCTTCCTCATCTCCATCTTTCTTTTCCTCTTCCCAGCCATTAAATCAAGAGAGGTCATCGTCACCAGAGCCGTTTGGCGTCATGTGTTTTACGCACTGTGGTTCTCCGGTCCCCCGTTGGTCTTTGGATTATTTCAGCGCAACTCTTGTTCACAGTGAGGTTCTCGAGTTGACCGAGATCTCCATCTGCAGTCTACCTCACCACCAGGGAACCACCAGAGGTCTTCCACATGAAGCCTTGGCCTCCACCATGGGGCGTTAAGCTGCTTCATTACTTCCCACAAAAGGTGTCTGTGGTCCATTATAACGGGGCTAAAATCATCTGTTGGGAAAGTGGTGTAACTCCTGTTTGGTAAGCACACTCGTGTCCTTCCATGGAGGGCGGCAAAATTAGCCAAGAAGAGATTGAGTTTCAAATCGAGAAGGTTGACTGTTTGAAATTCAACACCTCCAGATAAATTCTGATATTGTTGTTGCAACTGTTGGTTGGAGTTCATATTTGTCAAGCGGTGTAGGTTGGATGATGTCCTTGTAATGTAAACAAAGCTGGGGGAATCTTGGTGCTGTGGGAAAAACAGCCAATGAATTGCTGAATAAAGTATTTGTTTTCACACTTCCATCGCTTTCAAATTCCCAGGGGCGTGATGTAGGTAGTTGTATATTATTGGTCCTTCTGCTGAGTACATGAGTACATACATGGACAATACAATCCATGTATTAGGCCTATCCACAATTTGGATGGTTAGTCTCTTTAGTCGCATTTTGTGTTGAAAATGTTGGGAGGTTTGTCACATCTTTTCTCTCCTATATACGATCCCTCCACAGGCGGAAACATTCTTCAGACGCAACACACAAAATGTCTGAACCAGATAAGAACACCATGCTAATACTAATAATATAATACTGAAGTTACTGATGTAAAAATGTTACTAGTCCAGCAGATCTGGTCTTCTTCCAATCATGCCTTGCTTGCAGATGTCGATTGATAATACTGTGATCTTCTGCGCCATCAAAAGGATTTGTTTCCAATGATCTTCATTAAATGACGGCATCTCAATCTTATTGTTTGTTGCCGTGTTGGCCTTCGCTTGATCCAGTAACTCTTCAATTTTCAAATCTTAACAAAGCTTAATAGTGAGGGCAATGCTGACATTTAAAAACAAAACTTAAAAAAAAGGAATTCCAAGAAGTCACTGGTGTGGGTGTATTCTTATTGGCTGTTGGACGACTAATCAAGAGTAAAGAATTGCAGCATCTCTGGCCGCAGATGTCCCATATTTTGTATGTGATGCCGTCCAAAGCCTTCCATCTGCACCTCATCTGTACAGAAGATGTTCCAGTGTGGTCACCAGTTACTTCTTGGTTTCTTTTCAGTTTTTAAAATACATTTGGGGGAGGAAACACAATGGTTTCATTTCCATTTTCTGTAAAAACCTTGTTTGTGTTGTGCCAAGCGCTCCGCCATCCTCCTTAGAGAGGTATCACTTAAGTCTTCTCATGAATATAGTCCTCACTTTTTACAAATGCCTCTGTAAAGCTTAATATCCACAAATAGTTGTGCAATGGGACATTCTACGCCACCATTTTTATTCTTAGAGCTTACTGTTGATCCTTCCGCTCTGGTAAATTGTTGCTGTTGTGATGTAGAAGTTATGCAACTTCGCCGACTGAAGAAATTGAACACTGAAGAAATTGAACACCATTTGATTATGGAGGGATTTGGTCATCTTCATAAGTCCTTGCTAATGAGGTGGATGACGGTCAATGGACTGTGTTAATTCACTCTGTAGATCTGTTCTCATGTTCCAATGCACCTCAAATTTGAGACAAACCCAGATGTTCATCCTTTTCAGGCTTTGCCATTTTCTGTCGCCAAATGACTCCTTACAAAGTTTAATTGACAAGCTGAAAAGATTATTTTTATTTTATGGACCTTGAATAGTTCCCAGTTGAAGGCATGTCCTCCATTCTTGAGGGCACATGTCTCAAGTAAGGTGTAGTTGTGTCTCCAGGCATTGAGGGGCAAATTCCAGAATGGCCAAATGAGAGCACATCCATCATCCTTAAGTCATGCAGTGCAATGCAGTGCATTTTTTAAATTGTTGCTGGTGTCATTGAGCAGCCCAACACATAGTTGCGAGGAAGTGGATCGCTCCATATGTCTCCATAAGTTTGCTTAACCATGCACCTTCCTCCACTAAATTCATTTAATCGACTTCACTGGCTGTTACTCTATTCCATCTTCCTGGCAGTTTTTAATAGATAGTTATTATAGAAAAAAGAACGTGAACTTTCACCCCTCACCCTTTATGTTTGAGAATACTATACCTGTTTTTGCTCACGGGGCGGTTCATGTCCACTTTTATGGTCAGGGTCTCTTCAGATACCACCATCATCTCACTGGATTCCTGTTGATTCTTCCATCTGTGCTCTCGCTGGCTGGGCACAACTGGGTCCAGGGGTCTAGATATTTCTCCGGACATGGTGCTTCTCCCCATGTGGGGTTTAGAATCTTTTACCCACGCGGGGTCCTTCTGTCTGGGCTCTACATGACAATCGTCCTCCCTTTGCTCCCGGTATGCCTGTTCTTGGTGTCCCTGGTTAAACCCTTTGTTGTCCAGGGGGAACTGTTGCCGTCCCCGCCCCTGCCTGGGGAATTCTTGGCGTCCCTGCCTGGGGAACTCTTGCCGTTCCTGCCTGGGGAACTCTTGACGCCCCTGCCTGGGGATCTCTTGACGTCCCTGCCTGGGGCTCTCTTGACGTCCCTGCCTGGGGCTCTCTTGACGTCCCTGCCTGGGGATCTCTTGACGTCCCTGCCTGGGGCTCTCTTGACGTCCCTGCCTGGGGCTCTCTTGACGTCCCTGCCTGGGGATCTCTTGACGTCCCTGCCTAGGAAACTCTTGACGTCCCTGGGGAAAGTCTTGGTGTTCCTGGGGAAAGTCTTGGTGTTCCTGGGGAAAGTCTTGAAGTTGATGTTCCTGGGAAAAGTCTTGCCGTCCCTGGGGAAATTTCTGCGAGCGTGGGGGGTTTCGCATTGGGCTAGCTGACAACTTTTCATCATGATTAGTGCCCATTTGGGCAATGTCCATCCTGCCTCTGAAGTTATCCTGGCCTTCCTGCAGAGGAAACCTCCCAGGTTGGTTGGTTCTGATATTCCCCGTGGGGCCTCTTCTAAACTCACAGCCTGGGTCTCTTCTCCCATCTTGAAAGGGTGTTTCTCTGCTCTCCTCCCGGGGATCAGACCTGTTGTTTGAACGCCTATCGCGGTCCAGCTGGAACCCCATCTGTCGGGGCCGGCTGTGGCGCTCCATGTCTTGACGGCCACCGGTGGCCATATCCCACCCCGGGGGTCCCCGGTTGTTTGCGATGCCGTGACCGTGTTCGACCACGAGGGGTTTCAATCCATGGACATCCCCAAGGGTGTCTCCGTACCCACCTCTGGGTCGATCCCTAAGCTCCTCCTCTTTCCCGTACCTGTGTCGACATAAGAGCAGGTGAGATCGTTCAACAGTGATACACTGGACACACATCGCTATAGCAACCTGTAAGAAGTGATTGCAATGACTCAACCTCCTGTGGTTTGGGAATATTGACCTATAATGATGGTGATCATTATATGATCGGCCATTTTGATCACAGGTATAATACTTTAACTTGTTTACAATCCGAGTTAAACTAATAACTCATTTAGCAGTTGAAGTATAACAAAATGCATAGAAAACAATGACTTGATTGATCAGTGGTTAACCTCACTAGAATTCTGTGGATAATTTTTTGTGTTCAATTTGATATATTCAACATATTTAACAAAAATTCTGATTTACCCATGCATCTACACATATCTAGACTTGCTTGCATGTTATTTTAGGCACACAAAGAACAGACAAAGAGCAGTCGAGTGATTTTGCTCTTTTGGAAAATAATAAATGAAGGGAACTCCTTGAACCTTGGTCCTCTTGTTTCGTATATTTCTGCGAGTGTCGCAAGCAATCATGGACTTAGAAATTTACCGAGGGTGCACGTGGCCCTCCATGTCCCTCCTGTGTTGATTTGAGATGGGGCTTCTGTCTCGATGAGAGTCCTCCTCATGCTTCTCCATGTGTGAACTGCGCTTATCCCGCCTTTCCCGGCTCCTTTCCTCTCCTCTTCCCGGCTTGTCGGGTGCCCTGGGGCTGTGGTCTCTGGGTCGCTCCTGGCTCCTGCCCTGCCCCTCGCTCCTCCAGGCCATCAAGGGCACTAGCGAATGAGACTCAGAAGACAGCAACCTCTCCCTGGCCAGCCACTGGGGCGAGTCGCAGGACCTATCCCCGGGATCAGCGCGATCCCTGAAGTCTTCTCTCTCTCGGCCCGCATTTACCAGGCCATCGTGCCTGTGGTGGGGCTGATTCGGCGACAGCCTCCTGCGCTCGCCATAGCCTGGCTCGTCGGGGAAGAGTGGTAGCAGTGGTGGCGGGCAACGGCCCAGCTCATCTCGGTACGAGTGACGTAGATTCCCACGGAAACCGGGGGCGTCGATGTCCTTGTTGAAGAATCGCCAGCGATCTTCTGTATCTTCTCGCGACTGTTGCTCCCTATGGTAGGGCCTGCCATCCAGGCGGGCCACTACCTTCTGGGGATCGAAGTCTGGCTCATCCCACGGAAACCTCCGGGAAGGGTCTTCATGCTGCCGGGCACTTATTCTGGATGGGGGATGTGATCACAAGAGGGCAAATTAGTATGCCTCTTAGCATATTAGCAACTTAGAACAGCTCGACTTTACATTTCACAGAGGGGAGGCACATTAATAAACTCATTATTTCAATTATAACAAATCAATTCAACAGAATCATCACAGAATACTTCAACAAACCGTTACAAGACGTCTTATAATAACACTGTATTCACCTGTAATGTGGTGATTGGGATCTCGGATTTGGCATTTCAACCACCACCTTTAAAACAAAGAGATTAAACAAAAGGTTATATTTCACAAGCTTTATACTAGCTTAAATCGTATTATTAAGGATTAGAGTTGGGGTACCCCTGTCCTTATTTTTACTAGGGTTTACTACGTTTCACAGCCATAAATAAAGATGTTTCCCTGGCCTACATCTTTAGTAGTCCCTGGACTTTACTGCTGCAGCTCAACATTAGCTCCCACTAGCTAGTAGCGATAGCTGCTATCGATTAGCTAGCAGACGAGGCCCTCCACGACCCCGCTGTGCTTATATTATATATATTATATATTGTTATATATCATTATGCATTATTATGTTGTATACTCTGTTGTCTATAAAGTCTATACGACTGATGTTGACTCACCACTTCCCCACGTGACTGCACGCCGGTGGCTAGCTCAACAAGCTAGCTGCTAGCTCAACAAGCTAACTGCTAGCTCAACAAGCTAACTGGAAGCACACCCAAAACACATTCGCGCGCGGGGGCGCGCGCACACACACACACGAACACACACACACACACGACACACACACAAACACGAACACACACGCGCGGATAGGAAGCTCAAAGCCCTACTGAAGCATTCACACCGAATAAGCGGTTAACACGTCGCGTTTAGTCGGGTTTATTTGTATTTCCCGTGGATGAGATCCTGTAAACAAATCAATACACCGTGTCCTCCATAGATCGAGTGGCCAACCCGCTCCTGATTGGCTGACTGAGTGGCCAACCCGCTCCTGATTGGCTGACTGCTGCTGCTTCTTCTTCTTTTCCTTTTTTCTTGGCAATCTAGACACCTTGCGATGTATTGCGCCCCCTACTGTCCACAAAGGGAAAGGTGTCTCACTTAGTTTAAAGAAACAAAAGAAAAAGAAAGATACTATAATATATTGGTTATATGCCCCAACTTAATAAGACACTTTATATTCTAGCATGCAACTTTGTTCTCCTCAAGTACCGAAAGACACCTTTGTGTACTTGGTTTGATTTGGTCCCAGGATACATTTTGTGGATAATGTGACTACTCCACTTTCTCCTAATACCTTAAACATGTCTTTCCCGAATAGTACATATCTCCTGCAATTAAATAACACCTTTGACTGTTTCTGATTGCCCACATATTGCACACACACACCATCCAAATGTTTCCCTACTAGCTGTAGCCCCACTTCTAAAGCAGAGTGCCCCAATATCAATCTAGTATATAAGCTGACTTCTTCTTCTTCTTCTTCTTCTTCCTCTTCTTCTTCGTTTAGATATTAGGTGCACTAGAACGGCACCAGGCGCATTGCTGCTCCCCACAGGTTTGGAAGTGAGTACTATGGAAAGTCATTAAAGTATGAAACATGGTCTTTTTTATATATTCATCTTAAACAAGTCTTACAGTAAGGCTGAGCTTTGACAGCCATGCGCGCATAGAGCTTTGACGCATTATCCATTGCTGTTTCAACTGATAATTACAATGTAGGCTACATTATGAAGACATTATGAAGTTGTGTGGCAACAAAAATGTCTCTCATTGTGCGAACTACCCCACTATCTTCATGCTATTGATATATATAACCTATAGCTATATCATTTAATCGAATCTCACTTTTTGATTTCAACAGGGGTGCCTACTGTTTAACGTGGTAGCGGTAGCTATTCAATGTGCTTGCGCCACACCCTTCTTTATGGGGATTATTCGATGTGCAGATATATCAACATCTGCTAATATCATTTGCACACACCAGAAATGGGGTGTTTTCATAACCAGAGCCAGTTCAAAAGATGAATTAAAGAATATCCTCACGGAGGGAACTTTTGGCTTTGCAATTTGAAAATCAATCTTATTTACTTTTGTTTTATTTTGGAATAAATGCACACAAAGGAATTAACATAATTTTTTTTTCTCCATAGGACTAACTGTGGCTGATATTGATGTCTTTGAAATTAATGAAGCTTTTGCAAGCCAGGTGAAATATACCACATTTACTGAAATTACTTTTTTTAACAGTTTAGATAAATCTCTGCCGGAGAGCTCATTTTGTTGCCTTGTTTAATGTATTATAGACGCACACTAAATCAGTATTATGTCATCTATTCATTATGTTTATATGACGTGTTGTTAGGCTGTGTACTGTCGAGAAGCTGGGCATCCCCATGGACAGGGTGAACCCTAACGGAGGCGCCATCGCCATGGGTCACCCACTGGGCTGCACCGGGGCCGCCAGGTGGTCACCCACTGGGCTGCACCGGGGCCGCCAGGTGGTCACCCACTGGGCTGCACCGGGGCCGCCAGGTGGTCACCCACTGGGCTGCACCGGGGCCCGCGAGGTGGTCAC